>PVIY010009236.1:0-54657 GCA_004026745.1 Myrmecophaga tridactyla | reverse complement strand
CTCGTCTCCTAGAACCTGGAGATCTGCTTCCACGCAGAGGGCTGTGGTCTGCCGCCTGCGGCCCTGCACACCGCCACCTTCCAGGTAGGGGGCTTTTGGGGAACGGGTGGGTGGGAGGGCGGAGCCTGCGTTTCCCGGCTCACCTGTGCCCAGGGCCCAGCTGCATAATCCACAGGGCCCAGTTCAAACTGCAAATACAGGGATCCTTGTTAAACAATGAAGAATTTCAAGATGGTGATGGCAGCGCATTAAACCCCATGCAGGCGCCTTCTGAGCTCCGAGGATCTGTCCAGGCCCAGTGAGCACCTGGGTCTGGCTGGCAGCTTGGCCATTCCTGGGGTGGCGTCCACCTGCCAGTGGTTCCATAATGCTCAATGCGTTCCTCATCAAGTTGACGTCCCCTCCCCTGTCTGTGAGCTCCTGGAGGGCGGGACGGGGCTGTGGTGAAGTAGGACAGTGCAGCTGGGTTCTTGGTTGTGCCCCGTTCCCAGGCTCTGCAGAGGGACCTGGAGCTGCAGGCGGCCTCCAGCCGGGAGCTCATCCAGAAGTACTTCCACAGCCGCATCCAGCAGCAGGTGAGGCCGCCCTCCCCACTGCTCCCCCCTGCCTGCGAACCCTGAGCCCCGGTCTCGGCCCCAGATGCCCCGTCCTGAGCAGACCCTGCCCATGCCTCCCACCCCAGGCAGAAACCACCTCTGAGGAGCTCGGGGCCGTCACGGTCAAGGCCTCCTACCGTGCCTCTGAGCAGAAGCTGCGGGTGGAGCTGCTCAGCGCCTCCAATCTGCTGCCCCTGGACTCTAATGGTGAGTGGGGGCTGCCAACCCTGGCCTGCTGGTCCCAGTGCCCCCACCCCACTCCTTCGCCCCGAGGCCTGTGCTCACCTGGCCGGCGCATTGGGTGCATTCCCTCCCATCACCAGGAGGGGTCAGGGCTTCCGGGCAGGGCTGCGCCCAGTGGCTGCCCTTGCCCACGCCTTCGGGGGCCCGCAGGCTCCAGCGACCCCTTCGTCCAGCTGACCTTGGAGCCCAGGCATGTGTTCCCTGAGCTGGCCCCTCGGGAGACCCAGAAGCACAAGAAGGACCTTCACCCGCTGTTTGATGAGACCTTTGAATTGTGAGTGGGTGGTCCCCACACTCAGTGCTCCCACTTCCCTCCCCTGGCTTCCCCAGAGAGGGGGCGGTGGGCACGAGGATGTGCTGTCTGGGGGCCAGGCAGAACCCACTGGGGGTCAGAGCAGGTGTCCCGCCCTGGGCTGGGCCAGGTGCTGGCTTTGCAGTCCTGCTCCAACCATCCCGGCCTGGCCTCAAAAACGAGGGAGCTCGCCCGCGTGCCGCGGCGGGGGGGAGTGCAGCGGTGGTGAATGGGGTGGGCAGCTGAGCCTGGCTCTGCCCCCGCGGCAGCCTGGTGCCCGCGGAACCGTGCCAGCTGGACGGGGCGTGCCTTCTGCTCACCGTGCTGGACCACGACAGGCTGGGGACTGATGACCTGGAGGGGGAGGCCTTCCTGCCGCTGCGCTCGGTACCAGGCCTGCCTGGAAGAGAGGAGCCCGGCGAGGTGCCGCAAACCCGCCTGCCCCTCACCTACCCTGCACCCAATGGTAGGCCTGAACCCCGGGGACCAGGCCAGGCTGTGAGTGGGGCTGGTCCAGCACAGGGCGTGCAGGGTGACAGGTCTGTGGGGACAGAGGCTCAGGCAGGGCGCCCCAGCCAGGCCAAGGCAGGGCCAGAAAATGCCTCTTGCAGCCGGAAGCCTGTGGGACAGATGCGATGGTTTGGGTTGCTGAGGATTCCAGTGGATCCCTTGGTCTCAGCAAAAGGCCAGTGAACTCGAGGCTTGGCAACATGACTTTCCCTGGCTGGGGAGAGGGGCACTTCCATGCAAAGCATTCCCCCAGCTTGGGGATGATGAAAGTTTCATTATTTGTTTGTTTGTTTGTTTGTTTTTGCATGTACAGGCACCGGGAATCGAACCTGGGTCTCTGGCATGGCAGGCAAAAACTCTACCTGCTGAGCCACCATGGCCTGCCCTTGCTATGTTTTTGTTATGCTTGTGATGGGCCAGTTCTGAGTATTAACTCTTTCAATTCTCACAACAACAGGTGTTATTATTCCTATTTTACAGATGAGTAAACTGAGGCAAGGAGAGGCTATCTAGCTGGTCTAAGGTTCTCGTGTAAAAATGTAATAGTCATGACTGAGGCATGTGCCTGCCTTCCATGCTGCACTGGGCTCTGCACAGGGCCAGCGCAGTAGCATGAGAGAGGGGGATGCTTGCAGGCTTGACTGACAGGCACCTTCAGTCAGCTTGGCTGGGGCAGGGCAGCTGGGGGATGGGGCAGCGTTGTGTACCCCCCCCCCCACCAACACTGTTCTCCCCCTGGGCAGGAGCTCCCCAGAGTCTGATCTCCACCCCCTGTCTTCACAGGGGACCCGATCCTGCAGCTACTGGAGAGCCGAAGAGGAGACCGCGAGGCCCAGACGTTTGTGCGTCAGCGGCGTCAGCGAGCCAAGCAGGCCGCTCAGCACCCCCCACAGCCAGGGCGGTAGCAGCAGAGGTTGGGGCTGGGGGTCCCTGGTCGGGATGGGCCTTCCGGTCAGGGCTAGGCCTTCCCCACCATAGCATAGCCTTCCAGCCAGGCCTAACGCTTAGGAAGGGTCCTGCTGGTCTGGGGAGCTCCGGCTTGCAGGGTGGCCCTTGGTGATTGGTGCACCAGGAGTAATATTTATATTCCCTCCTCTGCCTCGAGACCCAGCCTTGGCCTTTTCTGCCAACTCCCAGCACCAGGCAGGGGAGACGACTGTCTACATCTCCTGTCCCCTGTTCCCCTTTTGGAAAAGGGGCTCTGGCAAGCAGGTTTTCAGGCTCTCTGCCTCTCCTCCTGCCTGTTCCAGCCACTGGGGTGGAGCAGACTCCCTTGGATCTGTTTTCCAGCACCCACCCAGCTCACTGGAACCAGGGTGTGGGCATTAGGCCTCCCAGATGGGGTCGGGGACCCTGCCATGGTTGAGGCTACAGCTGCCCTTGGTGGAGGGAGGAGTCCAGGTCCCCTTCCCGGGGGGGTGCCAACACCCAGGGCAGGAGCCTGGAGCCAGGAACCTTCTGGCTCTGAAGAGGTGAGAGCTGCCAGGTGGTGTGGCTGGCACGGAGGGCAGAGGCAGGGAGGACAGCTCAGCTGGCTGGGTCTGCAGAGGATGTTTCCTCCCTAGGGCCACAAAACCCAGCACCGAGGAACTTTCTTAGCAAAAATAATAAAAAATAAAAATCCATTGTTCTTTTAGAAAATAAACTGTTGGCAGAATGCTATACGGTCAGGTCATGCATCCTCAGAAGAGGATGTGCTGCCCCCACCCTGGCCCCCTTCTCGCTCCCCCATGTCACAGAGCAGAGGTGGATCAGGGCCTGACTGATGCAGGGACAGGGGCAGTTGGCATTCCTGGTCTTTTGGCCACAGCTTTATTGGGCAGGGACATCACCGGGAAGTACCAGAATTGGGGCCCACCCGGGCAGGTGGCCCTGAGCCCTGGGTTTGTCATTTGGCTGTGACCCTATTAACTGGTCTCAGCCTGCACAAGTAGCACGATGCAGGCAGGGAGGCTAGACAAGTCCTTTCCAAGGCCCCTCTCAGCTGGAAACTTCTGGGACCCTGATTTAGAGAGGATTCCATGGGGTGTCTTTCTCATACCCACTTAGCCCAGGCGAGCGCACAGGAGAGGGAGGAAGTGGTTTTTACGGGGCTGGGGCCCTCGTCCCTCAGGGCCAGTGTGTGATGGGGGGTGCAAAGGCAGTCGGTTCCCCTCCTCTGTGAAGCAACTGGGGGCCCCGCTGCCTTTTGGAACACATCAACAGTAAGTAAACCAGCCACAGCCCGGAAGAGGTCGTTGGGCCAGGGAGGTCTGTGTGTCCTGGGATGGGCCCCATCTCATCGACCCCATCCAGCCCCAGCCAGGTCTGGTCCAGAGGTGGAGCTCCGCCTAGGGGTCTGAATGCTCCAGGGAGGCTGGAGGCCTCTCTTCAGCTCTAGCCACACCTCAGGGAAGGGGCAGAAACTATTTCCAACTGAGACAGGGCTCTGGGGCCCAGGCCAGGGAGGAACCAAAGCCAGGCTTGGGCTGCTCATAGCTCAGATGCCCTCACTTGGGACCCTGCTCCACCTCACAACCAGACACAAACCACCACTGCAAGTTCATATTTTATTTCCAATAGGTTTGGAGCTTTGTTGATTTTTGCATTTTTGTAAAAAAAAAAAGAAAAGTTTCCACTTAATTCATTGAAAGCCCTTTCGTGCTGAGCCCAAGGGAGTACCTGGGCTGGGCCTAGACCCTTCGCAGCCCTCTTGCTTCTGACCCAGACACCCAGTGCTGGCAGTGGGGTTGCTACCCTCTGCCTGCTCTGCCCTCCCTCCCCCGCTGCATCTCTCTGTACAGAACAATTTTTAAAATGGAAGCTAAGACACAATATACGTCAGACAGGCACACACACATGCACACGGGCGTCCACCCCAGAACGGGTGGGACGTCAGCTGCACTCAGAGAGCACCAAGGAATGCATACGGAGCCCCTCCTGGCAAGGAGAGCAGGGCCCGGGCCCCCTCCCTTGGTCCTCATAGTCGCAGCCCCTCCCCACCAATTGCCCTGCTAGCTGCCAGAGGGAGGGGGCAGACAGCAGGTGGAGGGCCCTGCCAGAGAGAGGAGAGAGGGATAGCCAAGGACAGTGAGGGTCACAGAGTCTGGTAGGTGGCCTTGGGGCCAGGGAGGCTGTTCTGGGGGATGCAAGGAGGAACTGAGGGTGGACACCAGACCCCAGGAACCCAGGTGTCAGGAGGGGGCTGGCCTGAAGCTTTGCCTGCCAACCCCTGCTGCTCCCCCTAGGCCTAAATACACATTTGGTAAAGAACGCGGGCTGGGCTGGCTTAGCGCCCAGCACAGCCCCTCGGGCCTCATGGAGGTCCTCACGGCTGGGAACCAGGTCTGCCCTGCGGGACCCAGGTATCCCCCAGTCCCTCCACCTCTCACCTGGGGAGGTGGAGTGAGCACAGGGCCAGACCTGAAAACTTCTCCCCTCCCCTCAGCCCCTTCCAGCTTCCCACCCTTTCCCACTCAGGCCCTAGGAAGAAGTTAAAAATAGTTAGTTCCGACATAAAAAAGAGACAGAAAGATTCCCGGCCAAAAGGCCGGTGAGGGAAGAGGGGACTTTGTCTCTGAGTGGGAAGGGTAGGAGCGGGCAGGGAGAGGACTGCAAAATAGTTTTCTTTTAAAAAGTGCTTGGTAAGTCTGTTTTAAAGTGTGTGTCTATATCTATGTACAGATATACACACGGACACTGCTCACACACTGGCCGCCCACGCAGACTCACACACACACAGAAATGTATACATATACATAATCATATACATATACATACATACATACATATATGTGTGTGCATAGCTATCCATATATCCACACACATGTACATACATACATATATATATACACTTTAAAAAGTCCTAGGTGAGACGGTCTAAGCCAGGCCAGGCTGGGCCTGCAGGGTCACGACTGGAGGGCGTGGGTCCGGCCCGGCTGACAGACGGGGCACTCGCTGCCCTCGGCACAGAGCTCACACAGCACGGCATGTTGGCATGGCAGCACCGCTCGGTTCTGCTCCTGACACTTAAGGCATTTCACCGACTGCATGTGGAACACGGCCTGTGGAGAAAGTGACACTGTGGTCATGGGTGGGGTCTCAGCTGCTGGCCTGGCCCTGCGTCCAGCAAGGTGCTCCCTGCACCCTCACTTCAGCCCACTCAGGGTGAGGACACAGAGCAGCTCAGTGGCGTGCTCAAGGCCACGCAGCTGGCAAGTGGGCACGGGCCCGGCCTTCAGGCTGATCCCCTGTCCCTCCCTTCTGCTTCCAGTTTATCAGGCTGAGGGAGGCTGAGTGGGAGGGCAAGAGCCTGGCTGGAGAGGAAGGGCGGGCTGCTCTGCAAGTGGGACGCCGACACCTATACCTACACCTCCTGGGCTTTTCCACGCACAAGGCTTCCGCCTCTGCAGTCTCATTTGATCCTGCAGTGATCCTAGGTTCCCTATGAGAACACGAGGCCAGGGAGTGCTGATGAGTCCAAGGCCACATGGCCACATGAGGCCTGGCTGCCACACAGATGCCTTGTGAAGGAAAGAAGGCTCTCTCCCCTCCACTACACTGGCACCCAGGGCAACCCGTAATAGCCAAAGCATTCGGGAATGTCTGCTGGCAGGAAGAGAAGCGCTCAGGACTGCCACTGAGAGAACAGGAATGGGAGCTCAGCTCGGGGCAGCACCCACCCTCCAAAGCACTGGGAATGGGCACCAGCGCCCCTCTACCTCCAACTCTGACCTCCCCATGGAGTGCAATATTTGACCTCGTCCCCTTCTAGCAGGCCAGCATCTTGGGTGGCCCAGCTGCTGGGCTGAGGTTCTTGGGAGGTGGTGGCCATCCTTGGAGCAGGCTGGGCTGGTTCCCCTCTACCCCCTTGCCTGGTGCTCCCCTAACCTCCTGGGCTGACCTTGTCCACTTGCTCCAGGTGGGCCCGCAGCTGCTTCTGGAGGGAGTAGAGGGTGGGGAGTGACAGGGCCTCCAGGTCTGAAAAGGCGGGTAGGGTCTGCAGGCTGGGCCCCGAGGGCAGCCGCTCTAGCTCTTCCTGCAGTTTCTTCACTTGCACCTCCAGCGCATCCCGCTGCTCCCGGGCCAGTTCACACTCAGCGCCTGCTGCGCTGGCCCGCTCGCTGGCCTCCTCCGCCTCCTTCTTCCAGGCATCACAAGCCTGTGGGCCCAACACGCAGCACCTCGTCACGATGGCACCCTGCCCCTGCCCCCCTGCCTCCCCGAGAGAGCGTCTCTGGGAGCCTGTGTGGGCCACTTTGGCTGCAGGCCAGCTGGGAAGCTGGGCCTGCTGTCTGGGGAGGGGGGCATGGAGGAGGCTGATGCTGCCTGCAGAGAAGAGAGGTTTCAGGGCCTTCTGCAAGAGATAGTCCACGGGCAGGGAAGGGAGCTGGGTCCGGCATGATGGGCGGAGCCTGGCACTCAGGCCAACACCTCTAGGGGCAGCTGGATTGCAGCTGGACAGGGAGCCCATCTCGGAGCCGAGAGCCCTTGACCTAGAACCCTGAAGAGTCAGGGCTTGTGGGGAGAGGCAGGCGGTCCTGTAGGACTAGGTCACAACAGCAGCTCACAGAGGGAGATCAAGGCCTGGAACACTGACTAGCCAGGTCTTGATCAGCAAGGCAAGCTCTTCCATAGGGCAAAGAGTGAACACAACTAGTTCTCCCTGCCCCTGTGCTCCCTCCCCCTCTGTATAAGGTGGGCTTGGGCTAGATGCTGCAGGCACTGGAGACAGTGGGTAGGCACGGGGCCTAGTACCTGCTTGGCCTGCTTCCAGGATTCCTCCCACTGCTTGATGGTGCCGTTGGCTTCGTCTAGCTCTTGCCGAAGCCGGGCCAGCTCGGCGGCCCCTGGCCCTGACAGGAAAGCAGGGGATGTGCCCGGGGAGAAGCTTCCAGAGGCAAAGTGCTCCCAGATGCTGCTGCTCATCCCATTCAGACCTGCCCCAGGGAGGGGAGGAACATCAGCACTCGAGGGGCTGGAGCTCCAGCTCCCTTGCCCAGCCCTGCCTGGGGTCTTCTGGGGATTGGCCTGTACCCTGGGGAAGTGCCTGGTGGTTGTGCAAGGCTCTAGCAATGTTAGGCCAGGGAATTTTGCAGGGACAGGGAGCAAGTGGTGTGGCTGCTGTGGGTTTAGAGCCAGATCTAAACTTCAGTGCCACCTGCTACTTATTATTCTTTAACTACTGAGTCTTTTCATCCTCAACTGTAAACGGGGTTCCCATCACTTCCCTCATAGGGTAGCTGAGGGGATTTAGGGAGTGCTGTATGTGAGGCAGCCTGTGAAAGCCCCTGTGGTATTATTTATGGTCCTGACTTCAGTTTTGGGGTAGAGGGAGGAAAACCTCACATCCTGCCATGAGGCCTAGGAGGAGATTCAGGAGAAAAGACACAAGCCAGAGCCTCCCATGATGGCAGAGCCAGAGCAGTGGCACTTAGGGAATCCTGGATTCATCCCTCTTACTTTAGATGAGGAAACTGAGATCAAACGTGTCACCAAGATTCACATGAATAGTAAGTGGTCAAGCCAGGACACAAGATCAGGGCGCCTGCTGCCAAAGTCCTGCTCTTTCTGCTCCACTAAGCTGCTTACTCACCCACCTGTTCACCTGCCCAAACACTCTGTCAACTAATGTTTACTAACATTCAGCCCCCAGGGCAGCTCCCTGCCTCACTGGTCTCTCATTGACTTTTTCCTTGATCTCTTTCCAACTAATCCAGCCAGGGTGTTCCAAAACCAAAAGGCTTTTATGATATTCCACGCTCTGAGCATCACAGGGGCACTAACATTTGACGGGCCTCATTCCATGATAGGGACATTCTACTCCACAGGAGGGAACTTGGAGCCTGCCCTGACATGAGGCTGTCCTGGCAGCGAGCTCTGCCACTGACTCACACTTATGGGGTATTTACTCTCTTGCTCAGGTGAGGCCCCCTCTACTGCTCAGAATCACAGCACCCAGTCCTTTGCCTCCCCACCACTGGTGGCAGGCTCCAAGTGAGCCTGTGCAGCTCTATTTTCCCGCTAGACCCCAGTTCCACGAGAATCGGGACTACCAAGATCACATTTGTATATGAAACTGCACAATCAGTACATGGTGAAGGACTGAATGTACAGCCAGGATGTAAGGCTACAGTCAAGACACCTCCAGAATAAGTCATAAAAATGTAACCCTACACATCCGAAGCTACAAATTCTCATACAACAGAAAACAGCCAGCTTCAAAACAACCTGTCTCAAACCGGGAAGGTATGAAAGGTATGAGATCAGGTACTGCCCTGATCTCCTGAAGAGAGCCTAGAGAGGCTCCTAAACCTGACCAGAACCTCAGAAGGTACCTGAGTGCCTCAGTCTCATCAGGACGTCCTCAGGGGAGGGTATCTGCTGACCTCTATGACTGGCTGCTGGGGAGGAAGGAATAATAGCTCTCCTGTTGGCTGAGATGCACAGGCTCGGACCCTGGGCTAAGTAAATGCTTTATGTCCATCACCTTGGGGAACATTCACAGAAGCCCTGACATACCAGGAGCATCTTGCCTGAGCTCTCCCAACCAGTGGCAGTGGAGCCTAGGAGCCTCCATGCAGTAATGTCATTGCTGCTGTCCCCAATCCATACCCTTTTCATTCAGCCTCTGGGCCAGACTTGGTCTCCCTGGGCCAGACTTGGTCTCCTTAAGGAAGGGCAGCCTGGGCCTGGGCTGAGCCTGTTCAGACTTCTCCCTGCATCTCCTGTGAGCCAGCCTCCTAGAGCCTTCTGAGTGGGTAAAATGGCACTTCATTGGAATAAAGGCTGGACCTGGGAGCTGGTGATGCTGAGGCCACCACTTCTCACTATGTCCCATTACTTCATTTAACCCTCACAACAGGGTAGGGAGTGAGGACGGAGATGCCATTATCCCATTTTATAGCAGAAGAAACTAAGGCAGAGAAGCTAGATAACTTGGGGTCAGGGTCGAACAGTGAGGGAGTGGTGGTGCAGCTCTGAGTCCACAGCCCCGGCTCCTCTGTGCCGTGCCGCTGCCAGCCTAGGTGATGCAGTGTGCACAGTGGCCAAGATACTTTCCAAAAGCCAGTGTTCTTTGCCCCAGGTCTCCTCAGTGAGCATGTCCCCTTCTTACCCAAAGATCCATGTGATGCTGAGGTCCCCAAAAATGTGTTTTCTGACTGGCTCAGGTGGCCCTGAGGCTGCTGCAGGAAATGTGAGGAGAGGCTGACAGGAGGAGATGGGGATGCTGAGTGGAAGGAGGCAGAATTTCCCAGGGAGCCAGGGATGTTCACAGGTGCAGAGCTCTGCAGCAAACTGCCACCTGCAAGACAGGCCCAAGAGTGTGGGCTGAGTGAGGGTGGGGCCACCCGGAGCAGGGGCCAGACATTGGCCCACCCTGGGCCAGGCTGCAAGTAGATGGCCAGCTGGGCCCCTAGGAACCCTCCCATGCAACCCTGCCCACCCCACTATCCAGTACCGATAGTGATGCTGCCTGGATGGGGAACTGTGCTGCTATCGAAAGTCTTCTCCAGGGCGGCCACCCCAAACTCATTCAGGTCCAAGTCGTCCAGGGCAGACTCTAAGGACAGAGCAGTCATGATGTGAACCTCCTGGCCTCTCAAGTAGCTGCACAACCCCAGGCGACAGCCTCACCTCCTGGACCCATCTGACTTCCTGCCTCATCTCCAGTGCCCCCTGCCACATCTTCAAGCTCAAGCCGCATTAGACCCAGGCTCTCACAAGCCTCTGTGACTTTGCTAGGGCTCTTCCTGCTGCCAGCGCTGACCCCTCCCCACTATCTGCCTAGTGAGGTCCAGCTCAACTCTTCCCTTGCTGATGCCTTCTTATATGCCCCAGGAGGAACCAAGTCCCAATCTGGGGTCCCTGCTTTGGACAGAGGTCTTATCTCCTGATGTCACAGCTAGTACCTCACTCCTGAGCTCAGTGAAAGCAAGGGATGTCTCTGGGTCCTTGGTACCCAGAATGTGCTCTGTACATGTTCACTGCCCTCAGCTGAAGGGGACAGTGAACATCAAAACAGTGTTTTTTCTCGAGGGCAGGAAGTTGGTCTTTACCTCTCTTCCCAGTGTTTGCCACAGGATCTGGCACGAGACAGGTGGCCCACAAATGACTGCTAAAAGAGGGAGGCAGTGGCTTCTAAGTGACCAGAAACCCTGAGGACGGTCGTGCAGGTTGTTGACTCACAAGGATAGCTAGTGGGGGTGGAATGGCCTATATCTTGGGGTGAGGCTATGCTGCCTAGGAGAAAAGCCACTTCTGATTTACATGGCAAGGCTATAAGGACTAGTCTTGGCTCTGGCACTTTGGGTCAAAGGGCCCCAAGTGCTCACCCTCTGACTCTCCCAAGACAGCTGTCTAAGTGATTGGTGTGAAGATCTGAGTCTCTCTCCAGAGACTGGAGTGCCTCTGACACTAGGCCCAATCCTGAGCCTGGCAAGAGAAATATCCTAATTACCTATGACCGACTCTACTGTATCGCTGGTGGGGTAGAAGGGCAGAGCATTTGCATTCATGCCAGGGATGCTGCTGGTGCCCGCAGGGCTTGGGGGAGTAGCTGCCAGGCTGGAAGTAATACTAGAAGAGATGCTTGAGGTCAGGGGACTGCCCACCGGGAGGATGCCCAACACGTCCTGCAATGAGAGAGTGAGGAGAAGCAATGGGACGCCGCAGACTGAGGCCCTGGCCACAGGGTGGAGAGGGTGCTGGGAATGGGGTCGGGGGAGGGGGGACATAGGGAAATGGTGCATCTTTTCTGGCTGCCCCATCCTCAGCCAGGACACTGCCCACCCGTCAACTTGTTGAGAGGCTAGAGTTGGAGAGGTGTAGCGTGGAGGCTGCATAGCCCACTGACCCCTTAATTCCTGTAGCAGGGAAAGGGAAAATGAAATACAGTGCCTGGCAAACAGAGATGCTCAATATATATATATATTTTAGGGATGAGTCTAGGAGGTAAGGGGCTTTAGGGCCTGACTTCCACCCTTTTTCCGGCATTCAGGGCCCACCTTAGTCCTGTCCTCAGCTTGGGCCCTGATTTACTTGACCCCTGTGGGGGAAGTGCTGCCCCCACCCCAAAGCCTCTTGGGGTTCCAGGTCTGTCCTGTCCAGGATGGGTAGAGAAGGAGAGGAGAAGCACTGAGTGCTCTATACCTGTTTAGGCTGTAGCAGAGGCTGCTCTTGACTCCTGGGCTCTATTGAGTGGGGTTTTAATTTGGCCTGAGGGAGAAAAAGTCAGGGAGTAGCAGGTGAATGTGGTGCCAGGGAGAGCCCCGAGTCTGAGAGTCTACCTTAGCCTGGCATGGTTCACAAGGCTGTAGGTACCAGGAGGCAGGGAGGCTTGGACACCTGGCCATGGCACACTCCCCACAACCCTCCTTAACACACACCTTCTCTCCCCCTGCCCCCACGCTTTTTCCTACCCTAGGAGCCGGGGGCTACTCCTTTCTTCCGAAGCAACTCTAAGCTTCAGCTGTCCTGCTCCCCAAGGTCCTGCCATTCCATGAAGGGCAGGGCAACAACTGGACATGTGAACAAGACCTAGGTGGGAATCCCTGTTTCTCTGAAAACTAGCTCTGTGATACAGGGTAAGTCACTCAGCTTTCCTGGACCTGCCTGTCTCCATCTAGAAAATGGGACAACATCACTAACTCTGCTCAGTCCTGAACAGGCTGAGAACAGGGAGCTCCTAGCTGCCAGCCATCATCCAGAGAGCTGGCCAATGACAACCCTAAGGACTTCTTCTACCCCATGAAGGAAAAGACTGAGGATACTGGGCATTAGGCATCCTCTACTACCCCTCTCATCCCTTACCTGGCATTTGAAGTTTTTCAGGTACTCGGCTCCCACCTGGTCTTCCCTCTCAAAGCCAGGAGCCTTCTTATAGCTGCTAGAGGCGAGGCCAGTCTCTCCAGGGAAGACAATGCCCTCCAGATTTGGGGGCTTCCTGATGGAGCCCGGTGGGGAGCCACAGAGGTTAGAAGGGCTGCCCAGGCTACTGTTTCTACAGAGAAGCTGCAAGGAAGGAAGGGAGAGGGTTGGTGAGTATAATGCAGACTGTGGGCCCAGCCATTCCCTGTCCCTCCTTCAGTGAGACACTAAACTCCATTTCCATCTGCCACTGGGCAGCAAGAACCACCCAGGAGCCCCTACCTCTCGTGAGGGCAGTGGGGGAGGTGTGGCAATCTTTGGCCCTTCTGTCAGCCCTGCCCAGGATGAACAACGCCAGCTCTGGGGACCCCCTCCCAGCTCCCAATAGAGAGAAGCAGCTGGGGACAGAAAAGGCAGAACTGTGTGGTCCCAGACCAAATACCAGGGCTTCTTCCCACAGCACAGACTGGAAGGCCTGGGGTACAAGAGGCAGGTGCTGGTTCTTGGGTAGGCAAATGCCCCACCACCACCTAAAGGCCAGTGGGACAACCCCCCAAGCCCCCAGGACAGACACGTACAGTGCTGAGGTCCGGGGCATGAGGGCTGGAGGGGCTCACAGGCACCGAATCTCCGGCAGCAGACGGCATGTACAGGACGGGACCCGGCTGGGTAGGACTGGACACGGCTGAGGGAGGCTGCAGGTCGTCACTTAGGGGTGGCTCTGTAAGAGATGGGGCCAAGCTATCGGGGGCTCCTGAGCCAGCTCTGTCCCTCCAGAAAGGCATCTAGGTCTTGGTCAAAGGAGACCACGCATCCTCCTGTACGTGGAGGGAAGGCTCTGCCCTTGCTCTGCTGCTGTCATGCACGGAGCCCTCACTGTGCTGTGCGCAACTAACTCAGGCACCTTCATGGTGACCAGCACACACAGGTGACAGCCTGGTCTACGGCTTCCAGGTAAGGAAGGTTAGGCTTCGAGAGGTAAAGCCACTTTCCCAGGGTGACTAAGCCAAAAAACAGAAACGTGGAGGACTCCAGGGCCTAAGCTTATCTTCACTTCTGTGCTGCCTCGATCAGGTGCCCCCAGTGCCCAAGGCTGGTGACCAACTCTGTGTGAGAACACGTGTCTCCCTCCCACAGTGGGGTCCTCAGTACGTTTATTACTCTGACCCCAGAAATCGGGCCTGGGGACGGTGGTTAAGGAGAACTGGAACGCGGGTGTGGGCTCTCAGCTTGGGGTAGAGGTGGGTTTCTCGGAGATGGAGACTGTTGAGGAGCCAGGCCCCTGCTGTCCAGCCTGGGATCCCTGAAGCCCTTACAGCACTTGAAAGGTGGCGGGCCTGAATGGAAACGTGCTAGAGGCATAAAATACACACTGGATTTCAAAGACTTACATGAAGAAAAAAGGAAAATATCTCAATTTTTTTAATTGATTATATGTTGAAATGATATCTTATATTGGGCTAAATGAAACCAAATTACTAAAATTAATGTAACCTGCTTTGCTTTTTTCAAGTGGTTACTAGAAAACTTTAAATGCCATCTGGGTGCTCCTTTTATCCAAGGTGTGGACAGATGAGTAAAAAAACATGGATAAAAAATAAGTAAATAATAGGGAGGAGGTAAGGAGTAAAATAAATTGGGTAGATGAAAATACTAGTGGTCAATGAGAGGGAGGGGTAAGGGGTATGGAATGTATGAGTTTTTTTTTTTTATTTCTTTTTCTGAAGCAATGCAAATGTTCTAAAAAATGATCATGGTGATGAATACACAACTATATAATGATATTGTGAGCCACTGATTGTACACCATGTATGTGTGCGAAGATGTGTTAATTAAAAAGAAAAAAAAAGCCATCTGGGGCTCAGATTATATTTCAACTGGACAGTGCGCTGGCCCAGAGACCTCAGCAGGTCTTGGTAGGGAAGGGCCTTTGTTTCTTTAGTGATGTCTGCTATGGGGTGACATGGGGTAGCTGGTGGGATTTGCCAAAGTGGCTTTGGGAGGGTGTCTCACCCTACCCGAAACCGTGAGTGCCTGACGGAGAGACAGTCCTGGCAGCCTCTGCCTCAAGACCTTGGAAGCCACAGAGCTTTCAGAGTTCAGAGAAACATGGGGAATGGAACTTCTGGGGTGGGGGGGCAGGGTCCGGTGCTGGCTGACAAGCACCCTGTGCATGGCATGCTGCCAGTGGCCATTCCCCTGACCACACGGGGTCAGGGCTTTCCCTGGGAGGGCAGAGAGAGCACTCCCCCAGGGCAATGGGGATAGCATACGTTCTACGTGGGCAAAGGCGCAGAAGGGTCCTCGGGGACAGCTGCCCGACTGCTGCATGTCGTTGCACTTGGTTGATTTGTAGATCTGGAGGGAGCAGAGCAGAGCAGAGTAGAGGCAGGTCAGGCTACAGCAGAGAGGGATGGGCAGGCCCCCTTTCCTTCAGCATGGGTGGATCAGCTTATTAATCTCTTCTTTCTCCTCCCCATTCCACTGTACCTCCCTAAGTCTCTATGTTTCAACCTGAAGAACCAAGAAGCAGCCCATTGCCATCCCCACTACTACTGATGCCCCCTGTCTGGGGTCACAGGTCTAGTCAGCCCTGAACCAGTCATGGCTGTTCTCTATGCTGTTCTCCACTCAATGGTCCTATGAGGACTGTGACCTCCAGATACACTCCTGGTCACCAGGTGGGCCAAGACCACAGGCAGCACACAAACTACTCCTTCACCCCTTCTCTCACAACACTCCCACCCAGGGCACCCTGGGGTGGGGCCTACGCCGGGTCTGACTTTCCGCTCTGCTGTCTGAAGCCCACATAAGGTAGCCTGTGTGTCTATCTCAGGCTGTCTTGGCTTCCACAGAACCAGGGGCAAGAAAGTACCTTTCCATACCCTGAACAAGTGTCAGGTGCACTGATAGGGCTCAGGGCCATGCTGCAAGGTCAGGGAATTGTGTCAGGGAGACTCCTGGGTCTCTAGGCATTAGATGGGACAGGACAGCTGGAAGGGACTTTTTTTTGTTTAATCTTATGTCACTGGATTATGAGAACGATGATGGCATAAATCCTAGAACAGCCAGGTCCCCAAGCCAATCTGTGCCTGCCCTCTCTGTCAGGAGGACTGCGGGAAAGCAAAATAAGGACCAGACGGCTGCTAGGTGAGTGTGGGCTAAAAACAGGGAAATTGGCAAACTGAGTGTGCAGGGATCTTTCTGGCACTGCTGGGTGGGTCCCCTCCACCCTGGCTCCAGATCCCCCTTCTAGGATGGTGTCAGGCGGGCTCTGCCAACATCTGTCCAGACCCACTTTTCCTCTCTCCTAGCTTTAAGCCACCCCACAGGCCCTCGAAAAGCCCAGGTCCCAACCCCGCTCCAAGGGCCTACCTCTGGGTGGAACTGCTGCTCTGTGCGGGTATGGCAATACTGGCAGGCATCTCCATTCTCACACTTGCCGGGGTCACCCCACTCATCACCATGTTTTACATTTGGACATGGAGACGACCTGATCCAATGAGAGGTGCGGTCAGATGGAGAGGACATGGTGAGACGGGGTCTGGGGATATTCCCTGGATCCTTGCCTTTCAGGGCCACGCTCAGAAAGAGAAAAGTCCAATTGCTGGACAGAGGGCCTTACTGGGGCTAGAAGCCTGGCTCCTTCTCTGGCCCGGCCTGGCGGTGTCACCAAGAAAACTGATTTGTTACCCTCAGCTGGCTCCTCCCATTGGTACCACCCCAGCCCCAAAAGGGCAGGCTATAGCCAAGTGCACAATTCCCACTACTGTGACCAGACCCCACCCCAACAGATGTCCCTCAGGACAGAACTGGAAGGGCCTCAGAGACTAACCTGAGGTCCTCATTTCATGGGAGGACCTGGGCTCCCCACTGCCCAGCCATCCTCACCTTTTCCTTCCCTTGTGCTGGGCCCTGTAATCCTGGAATTCCCAGGGCTGGCCCCCACCTCCCTGAGAACTGCAACAGTAGCAGCCCACCTCTACGATCTCCTCCCAGCCACCCCCACTCCCATGGCTGGCCACCTGGGGCCCAAGGACCTGTATTTGTGCTTCCGGGGGCTCCGCCGCCGGTCTTTGCTGTTGTGGTAGTAGGGACAGGCATAACCCTGGCGGCACAGCCGCGGGGGCTTCTTGCAAGGCTCCGTCTTATAGTTCCCCAGCACATAAGTGGTCTCTGCACAGGGGGCCAGAGGGCAAGGGTCAGGTGGGTGGGGCTGGAACACCCTGAGGATAACAGGAATGGGGTGGGCAGGGGGCACCCCTGACACTGGGAAGGGTCCAGAAGTTGAGGCTCTGGAGAAGCCAATACCAAGGCTGAGATCTAAGAGTATGAGAAGGCAGGCGCTATCCCTCACTGGAAATGCCCACTGCATACAGGGCAAATAGGCCAAAAAAAAAAAAAAAAAAAATCCTCAGGAGGATTGAGAGTGCATGTACATAAACTCACAGATATGCATGTAAACATTTGGGTGAAAACCCACTGAAAGATTCTGGGAGCAAGTCATGGGAGCAAGACAAAGGTTGTCTGCGAAAACTCCCCAAGAGTGACACTTGAAGACCAGGACTGTGTCCTGGATAGGAAGCAGGTGGGACATAGGTGCTGGGTGCCTCTCACAAGAGGTGGTGGCCAAGTCGCCAGGGCAGCCATGGGAGGAGGCGGAGGGGGAGACATCTGACTGGAGGGGCCATGGCCATCTGTGTGGCCGCCCTCACCTTGCCACCGTGGCTCCTCACTAAGGATTTTTTCTATCATGGCGTGGCTTGCGGCCCCAGCCGACTGGCCCTCTATGCTGCCCTCCACTGTGGTCTGGCCGTTCTGCAAGGCCTCCATGGCCTGGAGCTCCCTGGGAGGGGAGGAGAGGAGAGGACAGAGAGGACGAGGAGGGGGTATGAGGGGGTGGCAACCAGAATGGCCCGCAGGTGCCCAGGGCTGGGTCCCAGCCCTCCACTCCAGGCTGTGATACTCACTGTTGTCAGCAGCCAGGCCCTTACCCCAGCCCACCACCCTCAGCCCGGCCCAGCACCCAGCCCACCTGATGTCGTAGACAGGGGAGCGGAGGTCATGGGGCCCGTGGGCAAAAGCGCAGTGCAGGCCGTTTTTGGTGCAGTTGCCTTTTGAGTCTGTCTCATGGATGCAGATTCCAGTCTTGTAGTAGCGCAGGTGGTATCTGCGCTCAGTGTCCCCTGTGGTCCTGTGCAGGAACGGGCACCTAGAATGTGGTGGGGGGATGGGAGGGGCACTCAGCATTGCCCTCCTGTGACCCAGGTGACTTGCCCTGTTTTTCCCCCAGCTGTGGAAGGGCTTTCACCAAGACCCAGGAGGAACCAGTGATGAGAACCTGCTGTGTGGAATCAGAACTGTCCTCCTGCTACAGGGCTCTGTTCTATAAGCTCTGCAGCCTGGAAGGGGCCCCATGTGAACCTAACATTGCTTTAGCTGGTTCAGCAAGTCTTCTCTGGGTCTCCTCAAGCCAGGGCTCTGGAGGCCCTGAAGAGATGTCCCTGAGAGGGCCCTCCTGGGATCCTCAGAGAAGCAACTGCCTGCTTGAGCCATGGGCAGACCCCTTGTGCCCTGACTGCTCTCCAGGCTGGGGAAGGGATCAGCAAGCCTCTGGCCTTGGAAGAAGCGTGCTGGTAAGGGATGGTTTGGTGAGTTGTACCCAGAGACCTCAGCTCTGCCTCTGATCACCACCTCTGCCAGACTGACACAGATTACAAGCTGGGCCAGTGAGTGCTCATTCTGAGTGACATTTCCAGGTTGGCCAACCCCTTATGACTGCCACTTGTGTTTTACCTGTCTCTCTACAGTGAGTTGGGGAAAAATACATAAGGTCAGCAAAAAAAGGGGGGATTTGGAGAGGTATTGTCTCAATGTACAGGATGCAGGGGTGGTGGTAGTGGTGGGATGGAGCAAGAGGGGAGCTCTGTGAACTGCAGGGAGGATTAAAGAAGGCCCAGAGAGCTGCAGTGGTATGGAGAGTAGGCTCTGAGGTTTATCAGAGGAAAGTCCTGTTTAGGGTTTCTAGAAAGTATAAAGAAAAGGAAAAGGGACTCCCCAAAGAATGGTGGTGCCACAGCAAGTGGACCAGGCTATGGCTAGTCCTCCTAGACAACTCGTTCCACAGGGTCTGCCTGGTCAGTTCTAAGGTGCATCACCCAGAAGGAAACACGGGGCTCCCCTGAGGGCAGGCCGCGGGTACTCACTCGTCGCCCTCCGGGCAGAGGCCTGTGGCCTCGTCGTACTTGGCGCAGTAGACGTCAGGGCTGTAGTTAAAGGTGCCGTCCCGACGGCGGACGGACCGGCGGCGCCGCTGGTTCACAAAGTGCCAGTGGAAGCAGGTGTAGGGCCGATGCTGAGTGCATTTATGCTGCACAAACAGCGGGCACTGCTCTGTGCGGAACTCCTTCAGGTACCTGCAGGGAGAGTCCCCATGTGGGGTGAACTGGGAGCAGAGTGAATTTCCTTGCTTCCCTGCAAGAAGCTAGCTACCAGGTCTCCCAAGGGCCCTGCTCTGGGGTGCTTGTTCCACGGGACACCTGGAGAGGCTCAGAGCTAAGGTTAGAACTCAGCATCAGTATGCTTCCCAATCCTCAGATCCAAGCCAGCCAGAAGGGCAGGAACCATAGACCACAAGGGCCCTGTCTGTGATGGTGGCAGCTGAAGTCTCAGACAGTGGCCTGGTTCTTTGAGCCCTCCCTGAAGTTTCCCAAGCCAAACCAATAATCACAGGCAAAGGGCTATAAACAAGGGCATAAAAAAACTCTCCCAAACTTTCTGCAGGATTCTCTGCTGTCCCGATCCACCTGTTAATTCCTGGAAGCTCACCTGTCCCAACAGCAGAGATGGGACTCCAGGCTGAGGCTGGGGAGGCTTAGGCCTGCTGAGGAAGAAATCTGTGGAAAGCACTTAAGGAAGGCTGTTGCTTTAGAGTTGAGAGCCAAGGCCAAAAGGCACCCTCTGGACTACTGAATCTGATCCCTGCTGTCCTGTCTGCCCACCTCCTCCCAGAGACACTTCTTGTCACTCTCAGGGAAACTAGCTTGGGAAATTTATATTAGAAGCGTTCTGATAAGACCCTCCTTTCATACTCCTGTCTGTCCCCAGGAGTCTTACAAACAAGTACCAATAGCCACGAGGCTACTGAAGTTACAAATAACCTGGGGATTTGGTTTAGCCTCTATCTTGTCCTTTTGGCCTCCTCCCAAACATCATTCCTCTCTCTCTTCTCTGCCTGGCATGCACTGCCAAGATACCCCCCAAAGTTACTCTCTCATACCGCACCCAGTGGAGGACCCCAGACTCACCCCTAACAGAATATACCATCCATCTGTGTCTTTGTTCACTATATGAGTACAGGAAGGGGGTCTCTTAGACTGGGGACAGATGGGCTGCATTGTTCTATTTATTCTCTTAGGCCCTGACAAGGCAAGCAACAAATGGCTTGATAGAGGGCATTTGAAAGAGAGAGGAGGAGGATGGTTCCAGAAGGTTCAGAAGATTGTATACAGAGGAATGAGAGGGAGCAGCAAACTGACCTGAGACAACTGTCCAGGCTTAGAGCCCTGAGCCTGGCTCTGGAAGGCACAGACAAAGGCCAAAGGGTCTGCATTCTCAGGACATTATTGGTTTGGTTCTAAGGACGGTTTGGGTAAAGGGAGGTCCAGGGCTCAGATTTCCAATGGGGTTTTTCTTTCCTTTCTTCTTTTTTTTTTTTTTTTAAATATATATTCATTTTATTTATAAACACCCAGATATTCTTTAGTGCTAATGAAGTGCTGAAATTCCTCCCAGCCTTTATGTGAGAAGCGTCTAGGTGTGTGCATGATGTGGACTCCGGGGGAGCTAAGGACTCCCTAAGGAATGCAAACGGGGGGTTAAGGAGCAAAGGGAAGCCTCCCATCAGAGTCCTGCCATATTTCAGTTCAGTATTGAGCACTTACTAGGTGCTAAGCATTGTGCAACACAAGGACAATGATGGAGAAGGCCCCTGCCATCAGGAACTTCTTATTTTCATGTGAGAGCTACACAAGGAACAAGTGGAACCAATCAAGTGTAGAGAGGGCTGGGAAGGGGGGTTGCTCAGGCTGCTTCGGGAACCCTCAATAGCAAGTGCCCATCCCTCCAGGCTTGGATGAAGGTGGGGTGGAGGTGGGCCTAATGGGTAAAAAACCAGGGGAAGAGTGTCTTAGAAACCTTGTTTCCTTGTCTCAATGTGAGCTTAGAAACAAGAAAGTGTGTCTGGTGCTGAAAGCTCCAAGTACTCCCATGGATGTGAGTGGGATAAGAGAGGAACTAGAGAGGGGAAATGAGGGTGAGAGGAGATGCAGGAGGAGGGGAATTCAGGGATATCATCTCCTGGCCCCAGGAACATCCTACAACACCAGGAGAAATAAAAAAGCCTCCCTAGGGCCTGATGCTCTCTTGTCTCCTTTGACATGTGAACACATCCCTTTTTTCCATCCCCTCTGTCTGGTCAGACAGAAAACTGCACCATCATGCTGCACACAGGTACCAAGTCCCAGCAATGAGTTGGGATATCAGTCCTCCAACTCTTAAGTCAATCCCTTGCAAAGGCCTTTAAATATTCTACTTGACTCTTTTGGATCCACCACAAGACTAACAAGTGAGAAAGGGTGAAGAAGAGGAACTTTTGTGAGAGGAAGAAGCTGAGTCCAAAGCCAGGAGCACAGAAGAGAGTGAGAAGTGATTAGGCTTATTATTAAATATAGGACACCTAGTTAAACCGGAACTTCAGATAAACACCAATTTTTAGTATATGATCCAAATATTGCATGAATATGCTTATATTAAAGATGATCTATTACTACTCTTAAATTCCAATTTAACTGGCATCCTGTATCTTATTTGTATAATCTGGACCCCTGAAGAGTGTTGCCTGTCTGCTTACTGTCAATGCTCAGTGGAATAGAGGGAGACAGTCCAGAGAAGTGTAGGATGTGGTTGCCCTGACTATGGAGAGGGAGAGGCCCCCGAGGCACAGCAGCTGGGCCTGGCAAGCCTGCTCACATGGGGCAGAGATGTCTGCAATGGCCCACGTAGACAGGTGTCCATCAGGGCTCTGCCTGGCAGGGGTGCCACAGATAAGCAGATACTGAGGCAAAAAAAATCCCCTCATTTTAAGCTTCCATTCCCACTGCCCACTGCCCTGTCAGAGACTTAGTGCTTTTTAATAAACGAGTCTTCCTGGTTTCATCCTCTCCCCTATCCAGTTTATACTGTACAGTGCTCATTGTTCTTCCTGGGATCCATATTTAACTTTCACTTTTCTGCTTCAAAGTCTTCAACCTTGGGAAGACAAAGGAAAGGACATCACCATGTTACAGGAAAAGCTGAGGAACCTAAGGACTGCTGGCCAGTCAGAATGCTACCAAACTGGAACTAAGCAAGCCTTCTAAACAACACCTTGGTTAGGATTTCTGGCCTCTGGAACCACTAATAGTTTGATGAGATATGATGTGAAAAATATGTTCTACTGTTGCAATTGCAACATGGAGAATTAGAGTCGGAGCTGAAAAAGATAGTAAACTCAAGTCAAGAAAATAATTGGGGCCCTGTCCCAACAAGATGGAGTGAGGGGCTACAGGGTTCTGTCCTCCATAAGTTTTGAATAACCAGCCAGAAATGGAGAAACATCTTTCTCAAAGCTCCAGAAAACAATTAAAGGACTGCAATAACAGGACAAGTGCCGAATAAAGAAAAATGCCACTTAAAACTGGTAGGATCTTGTGGTGGCCTAGCTGGCCTCTCCCCCATCCCTTGCTGGTTTGGTTGGAGCAGGCCCCCAGAGGTCCCTGGTCCCAGTTGTGGAGGGAGCAGAGTACCCCTTGTGCACATACCGGGACACAGATGTCTGGCCCAATCTGTCTAGTGGTAGTCTGAGGGACTCCCTGTCCCAGAAACTGCCTTTTGTGTAAAAGGCAGCTCACCAAGCTCTCCTAAAGAACACTGTGGAGAGCAGGAAGTCGGCTGCCTGGGGCAAAGGACTGCAGGCTGCAGGACATACACAGCAGTGCCCCAACCATGAGAAAGCTGTTTCCTAGGGAAGAGGGGGCACTCTAGCCATGTAAAAGGGGGAATTCCTAGGGACACATGCGCAGAAAGGATCAGTGAGTCCCTTAGGTATTAGCCTTCAGCTGTTCTCTAAACTCACCGGATAAGCTCTGTAGGATATTCACCCAGGTAAATCTGCAAAGACTAGGAAGGTGCTTCCTCCCCTCCCTTCTTTTTTTTTCTTCTTGAAAGCTCCTGGCCATCAAGGAAAGCTCTGTCACAACACTAGCTACATACACGCTTAAGGAACAGATACCTCAGAGTCCAATTTCTAGTGATAACATATTAAAATGTCCAGGTTTCATGAAAAGGTCACAAAACATATAAAGAAACAGGAAATGATGGCTGAGGTAAAGAAGATTAAAGCTTTAGAAGCCATCAATGGGAAGGACCAGGCTTGGGAAACACCAAAGACTTTTAAGAAATGGTCCTAAATATGCCCAAAGAGTTAAAAGAAAACATGAACAAGAAGTAAAAGAAATCAGGAAAATGACAGACGAATGCAAAGAGAACAGCAATAGAGATATAGAAATTTTATGAAGAGGAACCAAACAGAGCTGAAGACCACACTGAAAGAGATTAAAAATTCCTTGGAGGGGTTCAACAGCAGATTGGAGCTGGCAGAAGAAAGAATCAGACAAGGTGAAGATAAGACAATTGAGATCAGTTTGTGGAGCAGAAAGAAGAATGAAGAAAAGTGAACAGAGCCTGAAGAATCAGTGGGACACCATCACACATATCAAAAGATGCATTGTGGGAGTCCCGGAAGAACAGAGAGGAGTAGAGAGAATATTCAATGAAACAATGGCTGAGAACTTCCCCAATTTGACAAAAGAAATGAACATACACATCCAAGACACTTAATGCACTCCAAACAGGATAAACCAAAATGATCCACACCATTGGCATATTATAATCAAACCGTAAAACACTAAAGAAAAAGGAAGAATTCCAAATACCAAAACATGTCACATACAAAGGAGCCTCAATAAGATTAAGTACTAAGTTCTCATCAGAAACCAGAGGCAAGGTAGTGGGATGACACATTTAAAGTGCTGAAAGCAAAAACATGCCAAACAAGAATTCTTTATCTGGCAAAACTGTCTTTCAAAAACGAGGGAGGGATTAAGACATTACCAGATGAATAAAAGCTGAGTCTGTCATCACTAGACTAGCCCCACAAAGAGATGCTACAGTTGAGCAGATTGAAAGGAAAGAACAATAGAAAATATATCATAGGTACATAAAGAAATTAAAATCTCAGGTGAGGGTAAATATAAATGCTAATACTGTTGTATTTTTTATTTGTAACTCCACCTTTCACTTTCCAAGGGATCTAAAAAGCACATTCAAAAAATGTGACAATAAAACACTAGTTTTGGGGCAGCTGCCGTGGCTCAGCAGGCAGAGCTCCGACCTGCCGTGCTGGAGGCCTGGAGTTCGATCCCTGGTGCCTCCTGCCCATATGCAAATTAAAAAAAAAAACAAAAAAAAAACACTAGTTTTGGACTCACAATGCATGAACAAGTAATTGGTGACAAGAACTACATAAAGGTAGGGGTGGGTGGAGAGTTATAGAGTACAGTTGTGTATAGTAGTGGAATTAAGTTGGTACTAAGCAAATGAGATTGTTATAATTTGGGATATTAAATATAGCCCATGGTAAGTACAAAGAAAATATCAGAGAATATACAAACACATAGAGACAGAAAGTAGAGTACAGGCTGACAGGACTGGAGGTCAGGAGAAATGGGGAGTTAATGCATAATAGGCACAGGGTTTCTGCTTGGAGAGATGGGAATGTTTTAGTAATTGGAAGTGGCGAGGGTCCTGCAACATTGAGTAATCCCACTCAATGTATGTTTGGGAGGGGATGAGATAGGAAAGTTTATTTTGCATATATGTTTCCACAATTTAAAAAAAGGGCAAGTAAAGGAGACAATCAATTAAATGCAATACTTGATTCTGGATGGGATCTAGCAAGGGAGGCAAAAGGCTCAAAAGGACATTTGTGGGACAAACAAAAAATTGGAATATAGACTGTAAGCTAATTTATATTGATGTTAAATTTCCTGAACTTGGTAGCTGCACTTGAGATGGTTACATAAGTGGAAATCCTCATTCTTAGGGAATGTACATGGCAGATCAAGTATTCAAGGAGCATGATGTAAATAACCTATACTTGAGTGTTCAGATATGGATAGATAAGACGAACAGATGGATGGGTGAATAGATGGGATAGAATGATATGGTAAATGTAGCAAAATCTTACAATTGATGAATCTTCATATCTTGGGGTAGGGGGAGCAGATAATAGGGATATATTGGACTTCTCTGGAGTTTATTTTTTTGACTGTCCTTAAGTTTGAAAATATTTCAAAGTAAAAAGTTAAAAAAAAAAAGCCTTCAGCTTCCCCCAGTAGCCAATGAACAAATACCAACTGTTTGCCCAGGCTCTACATATCTTGCCCAAAGCACTTTTCCAGCCTCAGTGCCCTTGACTCCCCTCTACTTTAGCTAGTAAAACAGGAGTCCTTGGTGTCTTACAGATAGGCCTCGAACTTTCCTGTCTTTGCTCGTATTCCTTCTGTGCCTGTGGAAACCTTTCAAGGTTGGATTCAATATAACAGACCTTTGATGCCATCACCTCCACCCATCTTCCCCTCCTGCCCTTGTAACCTGCTAAAACTTACCATTCTCTACCATTTTATAGCACTTCCTTTAGACATTTCTTATGGTCTTAATACCCTGAACTATATATTAATAATGTGTGTACTTTACTACTAGATTATAGATTTCTTGAATGCAAGTGTGTAGGAGCCCTGTACAGTGTCTGGAACAGGGCAGTTAAAACAAACAACAACAACCCTAGAATGAGCTGAGAATTAACATCAAGGGATTGAGAGAACCTTCTCGACCAAAGGGGGAAGAGTGAAATGAGACTAAGTGTCAATGGCTGAGAGATTCCAAACAGAGTCGAGAGGTTATCCTGGAGGTTATTCTTATGCATTAAGCAGATATCACCTTGTTGTTCAAGATGTAGCGGAGAGACTGGAGGGAACTGCCTGAAAATGTAGAGCTGTGTTCCAGTAGCCATGTTTCTTGATGATGATTGAACAATGATATAGCTTTCACAATGAGACTCTGTGAATGTGAAAACCTTGTGCCTGATGCTCCTTTTAGCTACTATATCAACAGAAGAGTAGAACATATGGAATAAAAATAAATAGGGGGAACAAATGTTAAAATAAATTCAGCTTGAAATGCTAGTGGTAAATGAAAGCGAGGGGTAAGGGGTATGGTATGTATAATCTTTTTTCCTCTATTATCGTTTTATTTCTTTTTCTGTTGTCTTTTTCTAAATGGATGCAAATGTTCTAAGAAATGATGAATATGCAACTATGTGATGATATTAAGAATTACTGATTGTATATGTAGAATGGAATGATATCTTAATGTTCTTTTGTTAATTTTTTTAATTAATAAAAAAAGTTTATAAAAAAAACTAACAAAACATTGATGAACGAATACATTAAGGAATTAAAAAGCCACCAAAAAGACAAAGTTCATAAATCAATACCAACAGTCTCTCGCTGCCACTCACCTGGCCAAGCATCAACAGCTGACAGCCTGATCATATTCCCTTGTGAAAAACACTACAATGCAGGGAACGTGTAGCTTGACAGACAGGACCTGCCTGTCCTATAGAAAAGCCCCTTTGAGAGGGGAGATTCAGACAGAAGGAACCCAGAGATGAAATCCAGGACAGGTAGAGAGCCTACTTTCAACCAACCATAACCAGATGAGAGAAAATTCTAACTTTCTGTGAAGTCGTGAATGGAACTGTACCATCCTCTGCCCAGGAACTTAGAATTTCCTTTCTCCTGCTCCACATGCAACCACAGCGGTAACAGGTAAGGCAGTGCCAAAAGACAGGGAGCAAATCACTGGGAAACCACTCTACTCTACTTTTCATAGATTGAAACAAAGCTTGAATTTTGAGTGGAAACGCACAACTACATCCATTAAGCTCCAATCTATCTTTTCATTTCAAAGGCCTAAAAGTAAAGATTAAACAAAAGAGGCCAGAACTACTCTTCAATTCAACCATCTCAGAAAACATCCCGAGGGCGGGCCACGGTGGCTCAGCGGCAAGAACGCTTGCCTGCCGTGCCAGAGGACCCAGGTTCGATTCCCGGTGCCTGCCCATGTATAAAAAAAAAAAAAAAAGAAAAAGAAAACATCCCGAGTTCTAACCAAGGAGAGAAAAAGACCCACCAACTGTTCCCTACTCCCTTCAAGATGGGTGAGTAGGAGGACCAGTCCAACCAAGGTAAAAAAAACTCATAAGCCACCTCCCACACCCTACAAGATTTGGGATGGGGGTAGGATATGACTAAATTCTTCACACTCCCATCCCCTAGTAATTAATACCCACATTCAAGGACAAAATCTAGAGAACACAGACTAGCTCGCATGGATGAGGCCTCAGTGATCTGCAATGGCCAGGATGAGTTAGGAAACCACACAGACCAAATAAACAAGAGCTGTCAAGAGAGAGAAAGCCATATCTTAGGCCAAGGAGAAAGGACCAACAAAGCCTGGAGGGTCCCTGTGACTGATCGGAGCAGCGCCTTGGCTAAGCAGCAGCACCTTCATTTTTGCCCCACAGTGGGCTAACGTTAAGTCAAAGCTCCTTCATCTCTTTTTAGGCTATCATGTCAATTATCCTACTAATGGCTTCTTTATAAATGCAAAATTTTATTATGAAAGTAACACCTACTTACAGTAAAAATTGGAAAACAGAGAAAAGGGCAAAATCACTATTAATTACACCATCTACTGTTAGCTCTCTGGTAAATTTTCTTCCAGTATTTTTACACAGATTTAATTATAATGTATCTTATTGCAAAACTACTTTGCAAAAGTATTAATATTTTTCTCTAAAAACTTTTAAACTAAATAATGTATCCATTTTGAAAGAAATCAAATACTTATTTTCTACTCTTATTAGAGTATCCCTATTCCTAAAAGTTCTAAAAAATAGTAAAGCCTGGCCATATGAAATCTAAATTCAATCATTTGCCCCACTAAATAACAGCAATAAGAGACTAAAAATGAATTAGACAAACTACATCACCCTCTAACACCTTAATGAGGTATTAAATCAAGTGCTAACTTGCTACCAGCTCAATTTCTAGAATGTTTAAACCCTATTCCAGTTTGTCTCACTTAATAGATTTATCATTTTGGGTGTTTCGCTTTCTTCTGGGGAGGAGTGTGAGAATTTGAACTGAGTAAACAGAAAAGTTTTTGAGTTGATAAAAAAATGAGTGTGTATATGTGTATGTAATTTTAGAGGTAACGTGGAGAGAGTAGGTGGTGCTCTGAATCTAGCTGCCCCTGCTTCTACAATTGTGTCTAGCACGGCCTCTTGACTCTTGATTCTACCTCCCCCTATCACCGCTGTCCTCCTTCACTCCCTAAGCACAAACTAAACTCAGGCCAAGGGTCAGCAAACTTTTCCTGTAAAAGATCAGATAGTAAATATTTTAAATTTTGTGGGCCAAGAGGCAAAATTGAGATTATGTAGGTGTTTAAATAAGAAAACAGAAAACAAATTTCCATACTTTTTTTTATGAAATCCAAAATATAGCCAACAACAATTTTTTAATGGTTTTCTTTCTTTGGGGGCCAACATTTAAAAAAATTGGGGCTCCCTTTCATTAAAATTTATTGCAAATGTTCTGCTGTTAATGCTGATTCTCTGCGGAGATTTTGACATTTTCTGAAAATGTTTTTTTCATGCAGTACCAAATGCTATGAATCCACCAGCACATATTTTAGTTGCGCATATTTGCAGCTTAGAAGATATTTACAGAAATCTACAATAGTCTTGATATCTGCCTTTTAATCACTGCCAATTGAAAGTTTGGTATAAATTCCTCGATTGCACAGATAGATTTTGAAATACAGAAATTTCCTTTGCATTCACATCAAGATCCAAAAACAAGGGTGCACGGGTGGTTCAGTGGTAGAACACTCAACTTCCATGCGGAAGAGCCAGGTTCGATTTCTGGACCATGCACCCCTCCCCCCACAAAAAAAGATACTAAAACAGCCTACAACTGTAATTTGTGTTTGAAAAATATATCCATGTTAACAAATTTGTGTGGGAACGGTGACCTTGCCTTTGCGTTAACTTCTGACACTACAGGAAATATATAAAGCAGCATGGGATGACTTGTGATTCAAACATCGATAGTTGTCAAAATGACTACTGCAATATAAGGTTTGCATATAGTGGTTTGCTTTGCGATTTTGGGTTGTTTTCATTAAGAAAGACCACCAAATGTACAGCAGATGCTAACTTTCAAAGCCATTCAGTATTCAGTAATAGTGGTTGAGAGCAGTTGTTCTCATTCCAGAAAATTTCAATCTTGGCTCTAATTTCAAAAAATTACAAGAAAATTTTAACACTGCTAAGCCATCTACCTGCTCTGTGGTAGGGCAAGTGAGGATATTCAGCTTCTATTTTTGACAAAAACTCACAGAACTAATGATGGTTAAGTCCACAGGAGTGAGAATAACATTCATTGCTGATGCTACTGGGTCAACATGTGATATTCAATTATCCAAAATATTTGGATGCTAATGAATATAACGAATAACCAACCACAGGCTTTAAGCACCTTACATTTTCATAAGCTTTGTAAATTTACAAAACTAAACCTTTTTCTGTTTCACATGTTTATCACACCATCAGTTTTAATACTTAACGGATTTATACTTCAGGGTGCACTGAATTGTTTTCTTAACTTTGAAAATATTCTGTCCTGTTAACGTTTCAAGAAGACTCTTCATAGAAGCTAATTTTCAGTCACTTCAAACTTGGCAATGACTCCAGGAACAAATAACAAACAATAGTAACAGCAACACCTGTCATATCAAGAGCCAAGGAAAACCACAAGAAATCATCTGCCTGGTTTTAAAATTGACTACTGATATCATACCCAATGTACTTAACTCTTCGAGAAACTATTCTTGCGAAAGGCTAAAAGTCTTAAGTTTATTTTCTGTGCACACACTTCTTCAGTTGTTGCAAACACAACATCAGTAAATAGCTTTCCTTGCTTGGCTAACAAATAAGTTACTTGGAAACTTACTTCAGTTGTAGCCTCGTTTTTTCTGTGAAGAATTCTGCTGATGAGATATTCTTTCAAATTTTCTAATTTGTCTCACCATTGCGTTCCTGGGAGTTGGGAATACTGTGATGAGTGCTTTATCCGGTAATGATGTAGTCTGTTAGCTCAGCTATAGTGTAACTATGTAATAAACACAATGTTTTGCCATCTGATTTGATAACAAAATAATCTACATTCCACTGTACCTTAAAAGTACAACATTCCAAGTCCATTGTTCTCTTCCTCTCTTCTTTTGACACATGCATTGGTAGTAAAAAGTAAAAAAATATTTTGGTATGCCAATGCACATGGCCCTGAAACACTTTCAAATTATAACTGTGTCAGGAAAATCTGTAATGCACCAAGCTGCAAAATGATGAATGACACATATGATCTCAGTCACAACTACTCAACCCTGCTGTTATAGTGCAAAAGAACGCAGCCACAGACATTATGTAAATGAATGAACATGGGTTCCAATAAGACTTTATTTATAAACACCGAACCTTGAATTTTATAATTTTCATGTGCCATGAAATCTTCTGATTTTTTTTCAACCATTAAAAAATGTAAAAACCATTCTTAGTTCACAGGCCACACAAAAGCAGACAGCAGGCTGGACTTGGCAAGCAGATCATAGTCTGCTGATCCCTGCCCTAAAGAGTTGGCGTTCCCCAACACATCACACCCCAGCCTCACATTTCCATACTTTTGATCATGTTTTTCCCTTTGTATGGAACACGTTTTTGGCTTCTTCTCTGCTGTGAAGGGTTCCTAAACCTGCCCAGTGGTGTGCATCACCCCCACAGTGAAAAGCAAGATGTGAGCCCTGACAAAAAGGGCTGAACCAGAGGACACGGATCATGGTTTTATAGCTAGAGGGGACAAAACTCGAGGAAACACCTGTTCCTGGGGAGCCAGCATTCTGCCAGTAGGTAGTTGTCACTCATCAGCCTTGCACAGCAGGTGCTAGAGACCTGGCAACTTGACAGAACTGCCTCTGTCCCTAATAAACCACCCGTCTTCAACTGTATTCCAACTAGTTCTATAAAAGCCAAATTTCATATTTTTAAATATATATAAGCTTTACCATGGAAATGGAGCCTTAAAATGCAAGAAAGGGCCCTCTTCTCAAACATTCTTTATTGAAATCTAACCACAACATGATAGGATTCTCCAACTAGCATCTGAGCAAAGAAAAAAAAAAGTCATCATTAAAAATTATGTTGTAGTATCTGTAGGCACAAATGGAATTTATCTATAATCTTGCTTTCTATATTCTTATTAGCCCTACTAATTACTTTTCTTCCCCATATATAACTCCTCAAAATAAATTCAGTCATAGAGCTCATAGTTCATGGCTTATCAAAAATCCTTCATTTTGAATTTGAAAATAAAATGTTTTTTTACCTTCAATTAGAATATTATAAGATATACAAAGAATGGATTAGGAATCCTAAATTATACCTCCAACTATATTTCTTACAATTTGCTGAAATGTTTCCTCATTTTTGAAGAGCTGAGAGGTAAACTACTAGCAGTACTAGATTTGATGTTTATAAGGACATATATACACATTATGTTTTGATACCAAATATGACCCAGAGACCATATAACTTTTAACAATAACCACACCAGCGAGTTACAAAAAAATGACTTTTAAAAATAAGTCCAAACAAAGCTAAAATTGGTGGTTGGCAAATATTTGGACAATTATGACAAACCGCTATTCACTATGGAGATTTGGCTTCCAAATCTTCTGAAGTGATGCTGGTTTAGAACATACTCTGTGGCAGAAAAAGGAAGTTCAGACAGTCAGTGTCATTTAGGCAAATAAATTAAGTGTCTAGTGAATTTCTGAGTGTCTGAACCTTTAAGTCAGCCTTTGATCCAATGACTACAGAGCAGATAGAATAATATCTTAGGGCCAGTATGAACTTTCAAGAAAAGACAAAACTATCCTAATATAGACATACACAGGAACGCACAGAACAAATGCTACAGAAACTTAAGCAAGTAAAAATGTCTTCATGGTGGGGGAGTCACTGGCAAATAAATCCAGCCCACTTTTCACAGGAGTCACTGAAAAAGATCGAACATCTGTGAGCTGTCCTGCTTCCCAAAACTAGTAAGAGCCCCAAATTGTACAATACTAATCAATATTAATGTGCAACCAGCCCCAGGTGTCCCCGGTTCCTTCTTTCTATAATCGTCCCCTTTCCCCAAGGATCCTAGAGCTGGTGAAGTTGAGGAGAGAAAGCTCACGTGAGGGTCACACAACACTAGTGATAGAGAATATGTGATGTGAGGAGTACTAAAAATACTGGTTCATTCTCCCCCAATTAGATAATATCTTAGGACCTTAGGTATTTCTGTACTTACTATGGCATAAATGACCATAATTTTAGGAACATTTTAGTGTATCCATTTAAACTGATATGTTATTTATCAGCTGTTCTCTGTATAACAAAGCATCTGGCCCTAGAGTGGTAGATCAATTTAGAACATAATACATCATGTAAGATACAAGCAGGTGATGGAGGCTGTACAAAGAACGGAGACGGAAGAAAATGTGAATCGATGGGGAAGAGAGGATTGTGCCCCTAAGACAACTCTGACCCAGGAGTGTGCTATGAACTGAAGAATGTTTTGCAGCTAAAGAAGGCATTTGACTAAGGCTGTTTAAGGGAGGCAGCAATCCAACTGAGCAGTAACTTGGGACTTGCTCAAATAGTGGTAAGAATAATACTCAGACTGTGGTTAAGTGCCAGACACTGTCTTAAGCATTTTGCAGATATTAACTCATTCAGTCCTCATAACTGCCCCATGAGTCAGGTACTACTGGTTTCCCTAGGAAGCCGATGTTTAAAGGGTAAGTCACTTGCCCAAGATCCCACAACTAGTAGGTGGCAGAGCTGGGCTTCCAATCCAAGTGGTCTAGCCCTGGAACAGTGCTCTTAGTCCATGCTGAGTCTTAACTAAGTTTCCTCTGAGCTAAAGCAAAAACAAGAGTAGTAGTGAACTAGCATTGGCATCTCTCTAGAAGCAGTTTATATTAGGGAAAGTTTCTGGCAGGCCATATTATAATACAATAAAATAAGTTTCTAAAATAAAAACAGAAATGTTAATGTTAACATGCTCTACCATATATTTAATATATATTTTATGTATTCATTATAAAGAACAATAGCAAACTTTAAGTTTTTTGTTTTTCTTAAATAAGAAAATAAAATACTGGTCTCTAATATATATTTGATTAGGTTTGATCCACACAAATCCTAAAGTGGGAGGCCACCAAATGCCTAACACCTCTTGGCAATAAAAGTGACATTAAGAAGATACAGTAATGTTTTTACTAAAGTTAATAAAAGCTTAGATGAAAACTACTATTTAAAACTTTCAAATCATAAAATACCATGCCAAAGGTTTTTATCAACCTCTTTTTCTCTGAACAGGACTACCTCCCTTTAGTGGGCGTAGTTTTGTGAATAAGCCAAAATTTCATAGGAAGGCATAAACATGGCCTTTGGCCCCCTCATTAAAAGCCATTTTGCTAGAACTTATGGTGGCCATATGGTGTTTTAAATACTAATGGGAAACAAATGAGTCAATTCATGAAAATGAAAAGCAAACTGTGATATAAAGAATAAGGAAAGGGAGGAAACATTTCAATAAGCTCAGATATGGCACGATGATACTGTCACAGGCCTCAGTATCTTCATGTCCTAAATAAATTGAACCACCAACAGGAAAAAGGTCACCTCACAGAGAATGCTATGAGATTTTTAAGTTGCTAGACTCCTTTCCATCTTCTCCTCCTCATCAGCTCTTGATACTGTTGTCAAACTCTACACACTGGCAAAGAAAAAAGGGGTGAAAGTTGAGGGATTTTATAGAGAAATAATAAAAGTTTGTTGTGATTATTTGAATATTATAGCCATTGACATCGTCTTAAATGCCTAAAACACATGGCCTTAAGAAATGCCCACAAGACCCTTAAAACAATCACAATACCTGAGGAATTGGATATATTACATCTTAGCAGGACAGCAACCTTCTTTCCCACCTCCCACCCACCCTAGGAAGTAACAATTCATTTTATAAACACAGTAGCAGAAATCTAATTGCTCCTTTTAAAGGCTGTCAATTCAGAGAAACTATTATAGTACAACTAACCAACAACTAGGAGACTTGCTGTGAGTAAACACTTTTTATCTCAAAAGCATCTGCACAGACTAGGTTGGAGGCATTCACCTAGAATGAACACATAGGGCCTGAGCCACCGAGCAGGCTGGGAAAAGGGCACTATGGAGCTTTTCACAAGTTGCAAGCTTTCCACACTATACAAATGCTGCTGAGCCCTGGCAGCAGGCCATATGCCTACGTCCTCTCTTACTGTAGGGATACCTATGCACTGATTTTTTGGGAGGGAGTGGATGGGCCAGGAATCAAACCCCAGTCTCCTGCATGGCAGGTGAGCATTCTACCACTGAACAACCACCTATGCACCACTAATGATTGGGTTTTTTTTTTTTTAACTTTTTTTTTAACTTGAGATATAATTCACATAAAAGTGTACATTTCAGTCGTTTTCAGGATATTCACTATCTTGTGTAACCATCATCACTAACTAATTCCAGAACATTTCTGTCACCCCAAAAGTAAACCCATACCTATTATCAAATGCACTGAGCTTACCCAAACTTTCTCTGCAGATATCTCTGTTGCCCAGGAATGTATTTTAAGCTGGTTGGCTGGGGAGAATCTATAGAATATCCATTGTAAGAAAAACAAGAAAGCTAAATTGTCCAGAAAGATACTGAACCCATTTTTAGCAATTAGGCTAATGTAATTTTTATGTATTGGCTAAGAATGGCAGAGAAACTTACATTCAACTTCCATCTTCACATAACACATTAGTGTGCCCCCAAGTCATCCAAGATGTTAAAAGAAGGGAAGACAATCTACTAGGATTAGCCATAACTGTCCATAGTTGCAATTTCAAAATACAGAAGATGCATATGGATAGTGGGAAAACCTCCTTTAGTATCAAGCATAGCTGGATTAAAAAAACAAAAAACAAAAAACAAAAAAACAAAAAAACTTAATCATTAAGCAAATATTGCCTGGTTTGGGGAAACAATCACTAGATCATTCCACCATTCAAAGTACTGCAGCTTTAAATGCAACCTTACTTCCATCACTCTTCTGGTCTATAATGTCTCCTAATAAGAAAAATAACCTTTAAGCAAAGGTTTGGCAGGAAAGCCTGCAGATGTGTGCTGCTCGGGCTGCTGTAGGGCTCTAATTACCTAAGTGTGCTCATCGCTTCTAAGACACACAGGAAGGAGACCTCACCTTCAGGCATCAGGGTGTTGAAAGCGGGAGGAAGTAGGTCCACGAGGGTATCTTGCTTTTGTGCACTTATCTGGGGTGCTATTTCCAGAGAAGGAGCTCCTTTATAGAGTGTGCCCAAGATGGATTTCTCTAAGTTGCTCTCAGAGTTGTCCAGCTGCCCTCACCAATAAGTCAGTCTTTGTAGGTTGATAGAAACCATCAGTCAAAGCAGATGCATATGGATTGTGGGGAAGCCTTCTTTAGTATCTAACATAGCTGGATTAAAACAAAAAAACTTAACCATTAAGCAAATCTTGACTTCAATCATTAACTTAGATTACAGCAAATATCAACTCGTGCTAAGCTTAAGAGTCCACCCCTTAGCATGTGGGCACTTAATACCCTAATGGGCATTAGGATGGCTTGACGGAAGGCCATCATGAGACCTTAATTTTTGTCTTGCAAAAAATTAGTTGTACTTGATAAACAAGTAAATAAGATTCAGAAATGGTTACTGGTAATTTACCTCATTCTTGCTGCAATTGCTAAGTAACACTTCCAGTGTCTTATGTTGTGCAAAAAGTTGTACTGTAGTAACATATTTACAATTTCATTGCAATTTGCAATAATGATTTAAATACATGTTTATTTCCTGAATTTCCCAAAACACAATCAGATGCAATCAAGTGAAGTTCATGACATTTACATAGTGTATAAACTAACAAATGTGCATCAAAATAGTTATCTACAGAAGTTCTACTACATTCTCCTCATTTAAAGATATCCAGGAAACAGTCTTAAATTAAAAAGACACCTGGGTAGATGAGGCTATGGAGACGACGTATTTTCTGTCTACCTGTAACAATCACCCCGTAGCCAGCAAACCATCACCAGACAAGAATTTCATTCTCCTTTAACACAAGGGCATCAAGAAGTCTGAAAATCAACTTCCTTCAAGTTGAGGAATCCAAAATTGATTTATGTCCATGAGGTATATTTTCTCTTATGGGGTCAAAATAATGAGGTTAAGAATCTGAATATTTTAGATGGCAGGTTTTGTATGTCCTTTCAACTATCTATATATTTTTACCAATATAATTGTTATGAAGTCAAAAGACCAAAGTTAGTTAAATTTACACATTTCTGAATGTAATTGCTCCAAAGTGTCCCATTCTTAAGCACGTTTTTGTAAAACTCTTCTAATATACAAGATCAACTTGTTCTGAATAAAGCTGGATTAAATTCAGTCTTTGTAAATAAAAAGACAAGTTGCCTACAGCAAGAAGAGGCTGCATGGTTCTTGTACTGATGAGTATTAATACATGCATATTATCATTTTACTCAGCAGTTGAAGCTGTATAACAGAGAGAAAATTCAGATACAACGGAGTATTTTCTAAAAGGGTTGATTCCTGAGGCCCAACAAACGTGCCTGCCACACCAATCAATATTTGCTAAAAGGATTATTTCAGAGTTTCCCTTAAAACAAGATCATTCAAGAGTTTAGGAAAGAATATCAACAAAATCATTATCCTTTAAACTATACTATGAATAATCCTCTTGGCTTAGGAAAAGGAGGGCTCAAACTCTAGGACTTAAACTGTGGCACAAGAACAAAGGGAAAGAAAGGCAAGCCTATGGAAAGACAATTTTTGGTTTTGGTGAATTCAACTGTCTTGGTCAAGATGATCTGTCATTATGACGAGTGAGAATCAATTTTAACACAAGTTTCAAAAGATAAAATGCTAATATTCATATTATATGTTGATTGGTTTTATTAATAAAATTTTTTTAAAAACTAAGTGGACAAAAAAGGCTAAAATGTTATGACAGGTAAAAAATAAATAAAAACATTCAAAACAAACAAAAAAGAGTCTAAATCTTTATTCAGCAAAGGGATCAAGGCAACAGATAAGGTCATACTCAGACTGGAACAAATTCTGGAAATTCATGCTGCAAGAGAATGAAAAAATGCTAGGCAGCTCAAAATTGCATTGCAAATACCAAAAGCCAAAATGTTCTTGTCCCCCAAGTCCCAAGGGAACAAATGGGCTCACCTAAAAAAATGAATCAGAGCCACCACGTGTACTGTGCCACCATCCGTGTGTTTGTGCTCCCTGCTCCTCAGGCCTGGAGTGACAGGGGGATGGACATTTTCAAATCATCACTTTTAAATTCCCATAATATATCAAGGAAGACAACTGATTTCTACCTCTAATTTGGAAAGTAAAAACAAACAAACATATAAATGAACAGACAACAGAACACAAAGAGACTGGAGCACCTATAACTTCCAATCATCCAATCCAGCTTAGGTGCTTCATCTATTCGTGTTCATGTAAAGACCCTTGAAGAGCCATGTCCAATTACTTGGCACCTACTCCACAGGAATGGGAAGACAAATTTTAAACAAACAGTACCAAGAGGACACTCAGATATTGACATTTACACAGCCGTTGACTTGCTTCATCTGTCAATTCCTAAATGATCGGAAAGACTGCCTAACTCCATAATACATACTTCATGACAACATGACATAGAAAGCCACATAAGAAACATAGTTAGCGGAAACTAAGATTCACGTTACTCAAAATGTTTATAGGTATTACACGGTAAAACCTCATCTGAGCAACCAGAGGAGATATTAAAGTTCCAATTATGCAAAATTGCAGATTTCCAAGTCAAGATCACACTACCTTGTGACCACACCAACCATTCAATGGACCACCTCACCATAAGCAATGGAAGGATTGCACAAAGAACTCAAGAAAGGACCAGCATAGCAATGGCCATATTAGCAAGTTATAGTTAATATGACTCAGACCCTGCAGTCAAGAAAAATGCTTCAGTGATTTCAGTCAGTAGTAGACTCCCACAGAGAAACCAATACACTTTCTATAAATGATGTTCCCCAATCCCAGAACAGTTTCCCAATCAGTCTCACTTCTGTAGGTGAGTGGCAAACAACTCCTGCCTACTTTTAGTTCTTTCTACTCCAACAGATGCTTCTCTCGGTTCACTAGGCGGCACTGCTGAGTGGCTCTTAAGGCTGTTCAACCCCTCAAGTTCCAACATCTCCCACAAGCCTGAGGCATACAGCTGGGATTCCTTCTAACAATGCACATCACTAGGGAGAGCCCGTGGGGACGATGGAAACCAACATTTTGCTTAGCACATGGGGCAACCTCTATTCATCTTTGCTCACTTCTACACCATCTAGCAGTGGGCAGTTGTTTCATGTGCCTTGAAAGAAAAACTCTACACTTAAACCCTAGCAGATTCCCCTGGAAGAGATCATCCCCCTTACTGGGCTCTTGTAACGTCAGCTTTTGGGGCTCCCTCTGATGCCACACTTCTGCTGAGCCTGCGGACCTGCTTGGACCCCATCACCCCGGGGTTCCGGAACTCAGGCTAGGTCAGCACAGCTCGCGGGGGCAACGATCACGGGTGCCCACGACAGGATCCCGTCTTTGCATGTTTATCTAAGTCAGCTGTTTAAGTGAATTCAGACAAGGGTGGCCTCGGTGGACAACATGGGGGTCTTGTGGACACAAAGGCCTCCTGTGCACTACGTACGGCGTCTCCTGATAGGATTTCATGCTAAGCCTCATTCACGGGCGGTTCTGGGACTAGCACCTACGGAACTCGTCTCGCGCGTGTCTTGGACTTCTCATCGCCCCCGAAGTGCCTAGCACTGTGCTCTTATGGGCTGAAATACTGATAGGCCTCGAAGGCCTGGCCTGAGATGTGTGCACTCGCATCCCGAGCTCCCGCCTTCCCCACTCAGCGGCCCGGACCGAGTTTCCCGCCCCGACGGCCCGACCAGAGGTTGGTGGCAGTTGGAGGCGGCTGGGACCGGCCCCAGCAGGTTGGAACCGGTCTGGGCCGGGCCGGAGGAGGAAGGGGGGAGGGAGAGGCCGCCTCGCGCTCTCCCTGCGCGCGTGACTCACGCTGGCCGCTGACGTCAAGCGTGCGCGCGCGGCGGGGGGGGCTCTACGTACGTGTAGTGCTGCGGTTTCTCGGGCTGTGCCTGCAGCACCTGAGCGGTAGCGGCCGGGGGCGCGGAGGAAGATGCGGAGCCGCCGGGCCCGGGGCCCTTCGACATGGTCCTGTCTTCCTGCCTCTTCGCCGCTCCCCTTTTATTATTCAGTCTGCGCGGTCCGCGCCGAGGACCCAGTACGCCTGCGCCGCGCCACGAGAACGTGAAGACCCCCCGCGCCGCAGCAAAGGCTACTGGGATTTGTAGTCCACTCTTCGGCTGGAATTTTACCGTCGGCAGAGGGTTGCTGCCAAAGGACGGTACCACAAGACCCAGGGATCCCTGCGGACGGTGTCCCGGATGCTGGGGGCCCGCGACGGCTTTTGGGAATTGCAGTCCTCCGCGTTTCTCCCTGCCAGCGCATTTCCCGTTCCGTAGAGAAGCCTCCTCTGCGAAATTGGAGCCTGGGGAGTAGAGGGGGGCCCAGAGCTGGGGAGCCCTAACGACTCTGGCGAAAGAGTTCCAAGTGTAGATTCACCGTCAGCAGTGTATCTGGCGATACTGAGCCTCCATGCTTGGATACTGCTTGGGCACGGTTCTAATGCCGGCTTAGAACAGTGCCGCTGAGCAGTAAGAAGAGACTTTGTCTCTTAGTTCTGGGCCTGAGTACCACAGACGCCTGGAGTTCGCCGATGTCTTCCTCGTCCCTTCGGCGGGACTGCCTGAGAGGCATGAAGGAGCGTTTGCTGCTTGGAAGTCCGCTGGAGGAGGCTTTGCTGAAGTAGAGCTCCACACTACGATACTCTGTTCAGAGCACCTTTGCCAACCCTGAAACCTGGAACTCCACGTCTCGGGTCCCTTCTCAACTCTACACCTGGCTCGACCAACCTGTTTAAGGGCTAAGGAGGAATATAATCTCTGTGTAGTGTAGTCTGTCCGGTGTTCTGGCAGGTTGTAAGGGTGTTGAGAAGCACAATAGTAGTTAAGTGTCCAGAGGAAGGAGCTGGCTCGAGTAAAGGGTGCGAATGATAATTCACTCCAGTTTCCTTCTCTGGATGCCAGCCTCTTTATTTATGAAAAGAATATACCGTTCACCTCCACGCTTCCCACCGGTCAGATAGGCAAAGTTCATCTTTTGTGGCCTTTTGTAAATATGTCACTTTCCCCAGACCTGGGCATTTGAGTCTCAGCTTCAGAAAGTTGATAACATACGTTAGCACTTGTGATTTTGTTTCCCATAGTGAATCTATTATAAATACGTTACTTTTAAGACTGATTACATTTTATTAGATAGGATTATGTTAAGTAATGATTATCTCATTAAAGAAACACATTCCTAATAGCCTTGGGGGTGAGGGAGAGTTTACAAATGACATTTATTTTATTTCGTTCCAAGTAACCTCACATCAGATTCCAAATTGTCAGCCTATGGAGTTGAGAAACTGGTATTTCCTAAGCAAGCCAAATCAATTGTTCAGCCGCTAAGGTGTTTGAAGGTGAAAAACTCCAAAAGACAAAAGTTGTCGTGTATTGATCTAATTTTACTGTTAAATACAAGTAATTGATTTATATGTCAAAATACCTGCGTGTGATTTGACTTTTGAAGAAATATAATTCATAGTGTTAGGTTTTATTTTTTTAATGTCTCCCTACATATATGTATTTGTATATCTATATATATACACATAGAGGCAGATATGTAATATATATCACAAGGAGTTTCGACAGGTTTTTAATAATAGATGTATAATATCAACCTCACCGCGGTGGAATTGGGAGATGATGTCATCCAAACTGCTTAATTTATAAACAAGGAGACTGAAACCCAGAGAGGTTAAGTGACTTGCCCAAGGTTACCCAGCAAGTAAGGTGACAGAACAGGAATTGGGACAGTAGCCTACACACTTCGTCATATCCTGCATTGTTTTGATTGCATAGGCATTTTCCTTTCTTCCCGCTTTCCTGTGTTGCTTTTCCTTCCCTTCCTAACTTAAGGGGGAATATAGTGGTATGAATGCCAAGTAACTATTTCCACTAATTGCACTTAAATGACTGATGAGCGTTATATGTGTAAAAATCCATACCTTATTTCTTCCAGAGCAATTTTAGTTACTTTCTAATAATCAAAACTGTAAGAAAAATAACTGGAGTGTCCCTGTCCTGGGAGGCATGGAAATAACAGGGCTCTGAATGTCCTATTAAAACCTTGGAACACAAAGGTCTTAACTTAGGAGCCCATTCCTCCTCCAGAGCATTGGGCAGGCAAAAAAAAAAAAAAAAGAAAGAAAGAAACCAAACAAAACAAGATGACAGGATATTTCTCTGTTTACATTCCAGAGCACTTGACAACTTCCATGCAAGGTCACAATAACCCCCTGCCTCCTAGTTCTGTACATCCATTTGTTTTCTCTTATCAACGTAGCCATGAATGAAATAGAAAACTTAATATGAACAAACTTTGAGCGGAAGTCAGAAATTAAAGTTGCTTCAATAACTCTGAAAAGTTTTGGTTTATGATACAGGACTACATATTGTGTGTATTAAGCTTGAGAGACCAAAAATAATGGGAGGAATTAGGTACCAACGTTTGGGTTAAAGAAATTTCTTCCATAGCTGTTATTTCACATCGTGCATTTCTTTCTTACTATTGATTCTGATAAAGGACCTTTGGTGTGGCAAGTACCTATTCAGTTACGTATATTTATATACACTATTTCCCTGAGTTGATATCTATATATGTATCTGGTTCTACTACATTTCATTTTAATAATTTAAAATATGGAGTGACCCCAGAATGGGAACTATAGAGTAGAATGCCCAAGGCTGTATTTCAACTTTCCAGGCTTTGGCTGATGGGAACCTTAAGCCGTTTTGGTAATTTATATACACGAGTCATCTTGCAAACTATCCAAGGCATTTATTTAGACAAAGTTAGGGATTAGCATATTTATATATTTGTTATGTTTCTTCCACAGTAATACTTGCCAGGATATACCACTAAATACAAGGGCATATTTAATTTTCTTTCATGTACTCTTCATGTGTACATGTAAATGCTGTAGCAGGACTGTTTTGTTTTTGACTGTAGTCATTTAATCAGTTTAAGCACATAATTCAAGAAAAATGTTGCTTAGTGGATTACTTCTTGTTTAACGCCAAGTATATGGAATCAAAGTATTTTATGATATTAGCCTAAAAATGTAAAACACAGTACTTGTGAAATCATTTATTGACATTTGATTCTTTGTATATTACCCCTACCCACACTAGCAAACAAACAAAAAGCTTGCTTTTTTGTTAAATGCACGAGTTATATATTAAATATAGTTTATTGAATTCTATTTATCACTTACACTATGTATTTATCAAAATGTTATGAAAAGTAAATAACCACGGGGAACATATCTCATTTTATATTGGAAGATATTTACAAAAATTTTATTAAAATAGTCTCTCATTCTCCTGCATTACATTAATTTGATGTAAAGAAGTTTAGGGTCCAACTCATACGAACTTGCTTGGGATCAACGCAATTCATTTGCATTGACTTTCTATTGTAGAGCTTTGGAACCAAGGGAAGGATCCAAACATAGCTCCATTTTATCCAATCAGAAGAGCCACTTAATGCCAAACTCTGATTCGTCCATTCCTCTTTACACCCAACCAATCATTAGACCATTTTAACAGCCAATCAACGGCCTAGATATTCTCCAATCAGGGAACGGGGCCGAAGCACGGCCTTTGTGTCGGGGGATGTCAGCGCGTCGGCGAAAGCGCCCGCCAATAGAAAAAGTCGTTGGTATATGCAAATGAGAGGCCTATGACGCAGAGACGCAGCGTGAAGCGTTTATATAAAAGCGGAAGCGTCCGGGGGGCTTGGAGCGCAGAGCGGTTTGGTCGATCGTTGGAGTATCTTTGCTTCTTGGTTGCGGCTCTTCGTTGGAGTAGCTGAAGCGGCGCGTCGGTCAAGGAAGCGGTGTAAGACTTCGGCTTTGGATAAGCTGTCTGCGCATTAGCCCGTGGTTGGGGGATTCTCCGGCCGTTGCTGTCACGGGCTGTGCCGTTTGGAGCGTAGTGACGGGAGGTGGGGGCTGCTCGGGCCGCCGGCGTCGGTTGTGGGGTCGGTAGGTCTACCAAGGGCCTCGTCCGGAACCGCGTCTCCACTTCCCTCCCGGTGGTGATTCAAAGGTCCCGACGCCGGGTTCCGGGCAGCCGGGCCTCCGCCCGTCGCGGAAGGGAAGTGGCTCCTCCCCGCGCTCCCCCTCCCGGGGGAGGTTGCTGCCACTCGCACCCTGAGTCATTAGGGGAGGGGGAGGCGGCGGCGGCCTTTGGCCATCTGCCGCCGCGAGGCGGGTAACGAAGAGGCGGGAGAAGGTGGAGGGCGGCACCCGCCGAGGGCAGGGGCGCGGAGCCCACCGCACCCCCCACCCCGGGGAGGCAGGCCGAGGAAGGGGAGACTAGCCCTGAAAGAGCGCCGCGGCCTTTACAGCCCTGGGTGCTTTCCCTAGATAGAGGAAAATGGCCCGAACCAAGCAGACTGCTCGTAAATCTACTGGTGGGAAAGCTCCCCGCAAACAGCTGGCCACCAAGGCCGCCCGGAAAAGCGCCCCCTCTACCGGCGGGGTGAAGAAGCCCCATCGTTACAGGTAGGCGACGCCGAAGGCAGACAATGGCTTAGCGGCGGTTCGGCCTGGCCGGGCTCTGTTTCACGTCCTCTCCTGCTTGCTGCAGGCCCGGAACCGTGGCCCTTCGAGAGATTCGTCGCTACCAGAAGTCGACCGAGCTTCTGATCCGGAAGCTGCCTTTCCAGAGGTTGGTGAGGGAGATCGCCCAGGATTTCAAAACTGACTTGAGGTTTCAGAGCGCGGCCATTGGCGCGCTTCAGGTAAGAAGCTGAAAGGTTTTCCGGTTTGGCGCCGGAGCGGGGGTGGCGCGTGGTTTGCCCTCCCGGAAGGGGAGTTTCATGGTGTGGCTCTTGTCCCCAACAGGAGGCTAGTGAAGCGTACCTGGTGGGTTTATTTGAAGACACCAATCTGTGTGCCATCCACGCCAAGAGAGTCACCATCATGCCCAAAGACATCCAGTTGGCTCGCCGGATACGGGGAGAGAGAGCTTAAGAGAAGGCAGTTTTTATGGCGTTTTGTAGTAAATTCTGTAAAATACTTTGGTTTAATTTGTGACTTTTTTTGTAAGAAATTGTTTATAATATGTTGCATTTGTACTTAAGTCATTCCATCTTTCACTCAGGATGAATGCGCAGTGACTGTCCACAGACCTCAGTGATGTGAGCGCTGTTGCTCAGGAGTGACAGGTTGCTAATATGCAGAAGGGGTGGGTGATGTTTCTTGCTTCTCATGATGCATGTTTCTGTATGTTAATGACTTGTTGGGTAGCTATTAAGGTACTAGAATTGATAAATGTGTACAGGGTCCTTTTGCAATAAAACTGGTTATGACTTGATCCAAGTGTTTAACAATTGGGGCTGTTAAGTCTGACCATACATCACTGTGATAGAATGTGGGCTTTTTCAAGGGTGAAGAGACAAGTCTTAACCACAGTGTAACTTACAGTTTCCTTTAAAAAAAAAAAAAAAAGTAAACCTGGCAGCTATAGAATACACGATGTGCATTTATAATAGCTATTTTATATATTGTAGTGTCAACATTTTTAAATTAAATGTTTTACATTCACATGTGGTGGGGAGTCTTGTCATTAAGGTGTGTGTAATTTTAGAGTCCAGTTGGTTTTCTCCTAACTAGACTGCACTTGATTTCATAGTAGAAAATGCAAAGCCGCATTATACCTTGCATAAGTCCTCATTCTACCACGTTAACTAACTCTAGCTGATAATGCAGACACTAATGGGGGATATTATTTATAAGGGCTCTAGAATATACAAGTTTTTCACACCAGCATCATCTGTTACTAATAATCTGAACTAGTTAGTGCAGCTGTTCATTGTGTTGTGGTTGGTCTCATAACTAGGTTGTTTTTCTCCTCTACCGAGAGAAAAAATACCGAAGTTTTTTTCCTTGTGGAGTTTGTATTATAGAAACCCTTAGAGTAAACCTGCTGTGGGAGAAGGGCACACGGCTCCAGCCTATTGAACTTTTGCAAATTTAATGTCGGGTTAGGTTACTTCTAGTATACTGTCCTGAGAAAAATCACTTTTATAGAGATGGCCTTCAAAGTGGTTTTAAAATTTATCTTCTTCTATTGAAGTTTATAGGTCAATTATGTGTGTTGACTAAATTTACAAATAAACTTGTTTATCCAACCTAAGTGTCAAAACTAAATTGAATGTGCAAAGCTTTAATAAATCCATTACTTAGGTTCTTTTGTATCTTAGAGTTTGAACTTAAATTATTTCGGCTTCTGCTTGGTAGGCAAAAAGAATCCTGTTTACAAGGAATTGTAGAAAGCATGTTAACTAATTGCAGCAACCCATACTCTGCTCAATAAGAATGCAGCAATTGCTCTATAAAATATGTGGACTTGGGACAACAAATACTAAAGCGGTTCCCCCCATATTGTCAAGGAATTCAAAATAGTTTTATCACATTTAAGATAAGGCATAACTTAGGCCAAGGGAAACAGCTTTGAAATTATTGGGGATCTGTTCCAGGAACCTAATTTAACACAATCCACAGTTGTAAAATTCATTGGCCTAAACCACCCTACAGGGTTTTAAACCAGTTTTCTTAACTGGTGATGACTGTTCTTGACACATAGTATGTTCGTATCAGTAAAGCATAGGTGCAGTCTCGTCATCAGGAAGAGCGTTCTGTGGTAGAGTCTGGATGCACGATGATGCTGTTAGCAATGATGCTTTGGTTTGTTGAGTTCTGCTACCCGTGATAACCCACGTGGGTGACAGTTGAACCTCCTGCATCCTGATCCAGAGGACTCTTGGATTTTATCTTGGCTTGCAATCTGCTGCTGAGGGCCATCTTGTGCTTCCAAGCTTTTCTTTGAGCACATTTAATCCAGGCAAGCTTCGCATGCGGTATTGCTAAAAGGTATAAGGAGGAAAGCAAGGTATCCTGTGTCCTTGATGGGGAACAAAAATAAAGTTGAAGTTACTGAGCTTTTCTCACCTACTTAATGGTTTTCATTTAAATGACAATTGTTTCTTTCACGAACAACTTCCTGTGGGGAGATGTCCAGAAAGCCCAGTAATGAGGTTGCAGTTGCCAGGCAGACCCTATGCAGGTAACGTCAGTTTGCTGAGGAAAGTGCCTCTACTTTGAGCTGTCCCGGTTGGATCAGAAAAGACGTCTCCCTGTTCTCTCAGAACTTGGTGGTGTGGAATGGAGACCCAGTGACTTGTATAAGGGCAAACTTGAAAATAAGACAATGTTATGCCTTAGGCTTCATACATGGTCCAGGTACCAATCAGAGGTGAAGTTGTTAATGTTTCATGTGGGGCCCACAGACTGAACTTGGAGTGTGCCTACACCACAGGTGAAAAGGACAATGGGTGCTACCTCGCCTGGGGTGGGCACTGCTGCTCCAGGATGGGGGCAGTCTGGTTCAAACCTCCATGGAGCCAGCAGGGGGCACATCTGAACTCCCTGTCACTTCTGGTCTCTCCACTGACCAAAGACCCATCAGCAAAATAGCAATCTGGGGAAGAAAAAACCCAGAAGAGGCCACCAAAGGACACCCCACGCTCCCCCCCTCCCCTGCCACCCCCAACCAGACTTCCCACCCAAGGCCTGAGCTGCGACTACTTGGCCAGCGTCTCCAAGGGTGAGAGAACTTGTCCTGAGCTGACTGGTGGGGCTGGAAATTTACACTCCCACTTACTCGTTTATGGATTCATTCTTTGGTGATACTCACAGTGGCTTCCCCTGTGTGCTCCCCTCCCCCTTCCTGGCTCCTTGCAGCACACTGGGCTGGGGTCTTCGCAGCAGCTGGAAAGCAGGTTTTTTCTGGACCACCTCCAGGTGTAGGGCAACAGAGTGGGTCAGCAGGAAACAAAGGGACCTGCTCTTCAGTTTGCAGGATTGTCCCAACCGGTGTTCCAGAATGACAGCCCAGGACCAGGGATCAGAGTCCCTGGCCTGCACTTCATCTACACTGCCATAGGAAGGATGAGGTGAGCAATCTTTACCAGAGGTGATCTTGCTGAGGGTGATAGAGACTATTCTTTTGTTTGTTTTGTTTTTTCTTTAGCACAGGCAGGGACTGGGAATCGAACCCAGGTTTCTGGCATGGCAGGCGAGAACTTGATAGAGACTATTGAGCCTTGAGTTCCTGCCCTGTGCCTCTCCATCCCTGTGCTACACTTCCCTGGGCCTTCATGGCCTCTTCCCTTGCCCCAATAGCGCCCCTGCCTGTTCTTGTAGGCATTCATCACAGAGGTGCCCTGCTGTCACTGCAGATGTTGCCAGCATGGGTGCTCTGGCTGAATGCGTTCCCAAGGACACAGGACAGGAGGCAAAAAGGAAAGACCAGCTTCCTGCCCAGCTACTATCCCCTTAACACCCCCAGGGAGAAAAGGCTAAGGACACTCTCCTGGATCTGCTAGCAGGCCCTTTGTTCTCTGATCCCTGCATTGGCAGGTCTGGGGAATGAGGAAGGCCACTGGCCCCAGCCCTCCAAACAGGGGCGGCTGGGACAGTTTTGAATTAATCCTCAGGCTGGTGAACATCCTCCAGAGTGAGGGGCTGGGGCCTCCTGGGGTCTGTGGTCCTGCTGGCTGACCAGCAGAAACAGGCAGTTAGGGATCACACCCAGACACCCTCCAAGCAAAGAGTCCCAGGGCCCCCTCTGCATGATGTACCCCCTCCTGTCTTGGCACCCTCACCTGCACACCATGTTTGTTTCCTGGCCAGGGTCAGTCTTGCAGGGCAGGCAAGAAGCAGAGGACCTAACACCACTACCCCCACACAGCCCATTGCCACTCCCCAAGGAGGAAGCCAGAAGGTACCCTAGTTGCACCCCCTACCGAGGAAGCAAGTAAAGTCCTGGCACCTGGCTCTCAGGGTCACATATGATCTGGAAAGGTTGTGGATGGACACACTTGGGCAGCCAGGGTCTGAGGTCCTCTTAGGCTGAGCAGCTGCCCATGTTCATCGAGGCAGCCGCACTTCTGGGAACAGAAACTTGGAAGGCGGGGTGGGAAGAGAGATCCTGGTCCATCACGCTATTCAAGGTGAGCCTGGGGTGTGTGCCCCGTGTACTCAGTCACGACCCATGCCACCCAGACAGGGCTCAGCAAGCGCAACTCTCCCCAGGCTGTGTCGTCCCCAGTTGTGCCCCATGGGTGGTCTTTGTCTCCTCCTTTCCCACACCTTTAGCTCCAGGGAGAAGTCCATTTCAGATGTCAATAGCACTGTGACGAGAGGGACTCTGGGAAAGAGAGGCTAGTGGGAAGCAAGCTTAGGGCAGGTAGTTTTTGCTGAGGGGCATGTATGCCCCAGGCTCCATTGGCCCCTGCTCCCCTCCTACCCCCTCTGTGGAACATCCCGGGTCCCAGGACCTTACCTGTAAGCTCCTCACTGCCTAGAACAGGATGGGGTTGGGCCCAAGGCCCAGGCACCAGGGGCCCGAGGGTCCTGCTGCATACTGCAGGCCTCTCCCTACCCAGTTGCAGGTCTCTGGCCAGTCTCAGTCGTCGTGCTCTCCACCAGCAGTCTGGAGTCTGGGCCACCTGCCACCCAGTGCCAGCCAGAAGCTTCCTGGCCAGTGCAAGGTGCAGAAAGAGGCAGCTGCAGCCCTGAGCTATCAGTGGCTTCTTGTCAGTCTGGACTTCCTCCATGCCCATTGCCAGGATGGTTGCCAGCCACTTCAGTGGCAGGACAAGGGCAAATAAAGACCGGGCAGCAGCTGGTCCTCTCAGCAGGTGCATCAGGGGACGAGAGGCTCCCGGCATGCCAAAAGCAGGGACTGAGACTTGGTTACCTCTGGAGCCATGCCTGGCACATGGCAGACGCTCTAGACACATTTGCTGACCAAACCAAATGGGCCTGGCATCATCACCGCACAGCTGGTTGGATCTGCTCCTGGCACGGGTGACAAAGAAGTGAGCTGGTTCCCCAGAGGCTTGGTTGCTTGCCTGGACTTGCAAATTGGGGGCTTTCCAGATAGAATCTGGGGCTCCACTAACACTCTTTGGTAAGTAAGGGCTGGTAACCACAAAGGTGGCAGCAGGTCAGGATGCCCACGGGGGACAGGGCGTATGGAGAGAATTAAAATAGTCCTTGGAATTTATTTGTTCATGACCCCTCAATCCTTTGGCTGGCTGTGCTGCTACATGTGAGTTTCTTGGCCTGCAGAACAGAGGACAGACCCTAGGATGGGATGGGGTGTCCCCATGAAGTTGCAGTTTCCCACCCAGTCCTGTGACACCTGGCCGGGAAATGGGAGGGAAGGTCGAAAGTCAAGGCAGACTGTCTTCTGAACAAATTCAACATCACGCACTGGACAGGATTCAAAAGCTGCAAGTAAACACCTCTCCCAAATAAAATCAATGTTTCAGAGTCCATCTGGAACAAACAGGAGCATTTCCCCTTGGTTCAAATCAAGGTTCGCCAAGAAAATCTGAAACAATGCAAAGGGTAAAAGATGGGTCACATGGGCAGGCTTTCAATCAAAAGGAAACAATGGAAATAAAACCCAGGATGTGGGCGCAGAAGCTGTCAGGAGTCCTCCCTCTTCTGAACTCCGAAAGCTCTTTCCTCTACTCCGTCAGGGCATTTATCTTTGTCGGAGAGCCTCCGATTTGTGGCCACCCGCCTCCCAGCCAGCCTGTGGGAGCCCGAGGCTTTTATCTCTCAGGCCAGTTGCACACAGGAGAGAGTCCAATAATGCCTACTGATCAATGGATGCCTGGTAACAATAGCGAAGTGCAACCTGCAAAAACTTCCCACCAGGTGCAGATGACTGCAATTGCTTTAATCCCAACAGATTCAGGGCCACCCCCAGCGAAGTCTGGGGGCCCCAGGCCATCCACACTTCTGACCCACTGGCTACCGATTCGGGGGTTCCCATCACCCCTCGGACTAAATAACTCTCTGGAACGACTCACAGAACTGACTCGCTGAAAGCGATGTACTTGAGATTATAATTTTATTACAATGAAAAGCTACAAATAAGAAGCCAAAAGAAGAGAAGGCAGGGCCAGGTCTGGGAGGGTGTCAGAAGTTGGAATGCTTCGCTCTCCTGGCACAGCACATGTCTTTAGGAATTGTGGAAGTGCACCTGGGCTTCAGGGGTCCAGAGCTTTTATGGGGTCCATTAAATGAGCAGAATCGGTGGAGCCAGGGCCCTACAGTGGAACTCAGCCTCCAGCCCCCTCTCCCTCCCAGAGGTGGGCAGGGTGGGCTGATAGGAAGTGGCTCAAAGTCCCAACCCCTTACTCACCTGGTTGGTCTTTCAGGTGGGGCTCAACCCCCACCCTAAGACCACCTGTGGCTGGCCCCATCCTATCAGCTTCTTAGCATACACCATCAGATGTGGTCCTGGACACCCACGTATAACAAAGACACTCCTATTCCAGGAAATTCCAAATATTTAGGGGTCCCCTCCTAGGAACAGGGGACAATGACCAGCCAAGTTCTTTTTATACTACAGTAGCAAACATTCACTCTGTGCTTACTAAGTGACAGATGGATGCTGTGCTGGGCACTTTATGAAGATGGCCTCATCAGTTTACAGGAGAGAAACTGACACTCAGAGAAGCCTAGCTATTTGCCTGAGATCACACAGTAGTAAGGGGGAATATTTGGGTTCAGGATGCAGGATATTGGACATCAAAACCGAGGTGCGTGTGTGTGTGTGGGGGGTTATATGGGAATTCTCTTTCTGCATGATTTTTCTGTAAACCTACCACTGCTCTTAAAAAAAAAACACATTAAATAGCAAATTAAAGTTAAAAAAATACAGAGGGGGTAAGGGATGGGCAGGGAGGGGGTTGCCAGTAAAAGGGTTGTCAGCATTCGCTTGGCACAGTACTTGTAGGGAGGCAAGGCTTGTAAATTTAACTCCATTTCAACCTGCCTCAAGGGCCACTCATGTTTTTATTTGTGTGGGCTTTTCGTTTGTTTGTTTTTTGTACTATGCCAAAAAAATAGTTTACTGGACAGGCTCAAAATGATTACGCCATTAGATAAAATTCAGAATTGCTTTTATTCCAGTGTGCTTTTTAAAAACAACTAATGGGATATAATTCACATAGGTACAATTCATCCACTTAAAGTGTACAATTAAACAGTTTTTAGTATAGTTACAGAGATGGGCAAACATCACCGCAGTCAATTTTAGAACATTTTCCGCACCATAAAGAGAAACCCCTTTGACTATTAGCACCCTGTCTTCCTACCCACATCCAGCTCTAAGCAACCACTTATCTTTTTGTCTCTGTAGATTTCCCCTATACTGGACATTTCATATGAAATGAATTGAATTGAATCAATCATATAATATGGGGTCTTTTGTAACTTAAGTTTTCTTTCAAGTTTCATCGTGCATGGCATGGATTGGAACCTCTTGTGTTTTCTGGTCAAATAATATTCCATCGTATGGATGGACCACTTTTTGTTTAGCCACTCTCCCGTTGACAGACAGTTGGGTTGTTTCCACCTTTGGGTTACTGTGAATAGTGCTGCTGGGAACATTTCTGTAGACGTTTGGTTTGAGGACCTGTTTTCAGTTCTCACCGGTATATACCTAGGAGTGGGATTATTGGGTCATGTGGTAATTCTGTGTTTAACTCTTCAGGTGTTCCCCAGGTTTTTGCCATAATGGGATTTGAGCTGGTGGAAAGGCCTATTTCCATCTCTCTGACTAGCCCCGCCAACATCAAGGCCATCTATCGTCCTTTCCTGTAGACACACAACTAATATATCTGATACCCTTGCATGTCCATGCTGGAACCCAGCACTGATTGAGCGGCCCAGGAAAGCTAAGAAGACCTTGGCACCTTCCAGGGTAGGCACCAAAGAGGTGAGACACCCAAACCCATCCCACAGGCAGGACCACAGCAGGCATCTGTTTTATAGTGTTAGTTCTTTTTAGGGCTTTGATCCATTTTGAATTAATTTTTGTTTATGGCATGAGATTGGGATCCATTTTCATTCTTTCGCATGTTTCTATATTTTCTCTTAGAGTATTCAAAGCTAACTTTTGCATGCAGGTCCCCACTCTTTAGGCAACGCCCCTAAGTGGACCCCAACCTACATCCCTGCCTACGACTCCCAACAAAGCCCCCTCCACCCCAAACCCCGACTGCAGACAGGCTCACATTTCAGCCCCTTCAACTCCAAGGTTTCCTATAGGGTGGGTAGCTGTGGACAGGCGTCCGGGCAGGGCTTGGGGCCAGCCTGAAGGTTTAGGATGTTGCCTGGCCAGCCTGACGCTACTACGGCCCTGAGCAAGGCCGGGACTGAGGACTCAACAGCTCAGCCCACTTTGGAAGCTGCAGCGGGTCCTTCGAGCCCCACTTGCTCCTGCCGCCAGCACCCAACCTCCCAATCCTGCGCCCCACAGGTGGATTCCAGTGGGAGGGGCCCGGGGGCGGAGGAAGAGAGGAAAGCGGGCTCGGGGTCAGGTCCCGCCGCGCCTGCCAGCCCGACTCCCGGCCCGCAGCCCCGCGTCGGACGCGACGTGTGCGCGCGCACGGCCGGCGCGGGGGCGGCGCGTGCAGGAATGTGCGCCTCGCGCCGCCCGCGGCCCCGCCCCGAGCCGCCCGCGCCGACGGGGCCGCGCAGGGCCTGGCTAGGCGGTCGGCGAGCGGCTCGCGGTAGGGCGGGCGTCATGGCTGCTGCGAGACAACCCCAGGTCGGGGAGCTGCTGGCCGAGGCGCGGCGAGCCTTCCGGGCCGAGTTCGGGACCGAGCCCGAGCTGGCCGTGTCGGCGCCGGGCCGCGTCAACCTCATCGGGGAGCACACGGACTACAACCAGGGCCTGGTGTTGCCCATGGTGAGGGGCTGGGGAGGGGTCCCCCCAAGACCTCTGCTCGCGCCGCGGCCGCCGAGCTCGGCTCGCCTTGGCGGCGCCGGGAGCGCAGTCTCTCCGCGCGCGGTGTTGGGGCGCGCAGCACCAAACTTTTCCCTCCGCTGCGCTCGGGGGCGGAGCGCACTGGCGAGACCCTGGGACGCGGCGTTTCCCACGTTGGCAGGAGGGAAGCCGGGACTCCGCGAGGAAGTAGGCTGAGAAAGGTGGGCGGATGGCCCTGCGTTCAAGGCCGCCCTCTCTGGGTGGCCGGGCCTCGCCATCCACGTGGGAACGTGTCGGCCTCCAAATGCGGGGCCCTCATATAACATGCAGAAGTGGGCTCTCCGGGCCATTGGCCTCCCTGGAACCCCAACCACAGAGCTTAACACTCCTGTTCACTTTACAGAGGAGGAGACCCAAGGCCAGCGAGGGCTCCTGACCTGCCCGGGGTCACCCAACTGGCCCTTTGTGGGGCTGACTAGAGTCATACCTCCCATCTCAGCCCTGGCCTCTTTCCACCTCACTTGGCAGCTTGGCAGTGAGTGGGTACAGTGCATCCCACGCCACCCCCAAAACGGGAAGGCATCAGGGCCCCTCTGTAGCATCTGACCCCAACCTTAAAGACCCAGGGCCTCAGCTAGCTCAGCCCTCAGGCTGTCCCCTGAGCCTCTCCCCTTCCCCTTTAGGGTAACCTGAAGGTCACAGCCCTGCTGGGTGGAACTTGGCCGGCCCCACCCCTTTCTAGGTCCAGACATCCCCCACCCTCTGCATTTTTTAGAGCCTTGCTAAGGAAGTTCAGGCAGAAGTTTTATATCCTTTTTGTCTCTTGCCAGGCACTGGAGCTTGTCACCGTATTGGTGGGCAGCCCCCGGGCGGACGGGCTTGTCTCCCTTCTCACCACCTCTGAGGAAGCCGATGAGCCGCGTCGGCTTCAGTTCCCGTTGCCCACTGCTCAGCGGTCACTGGAGCCCGGGACTCCCCAATGGGCCAACTATGTCAAGGGAGTGATTCAGCACTACCCAGGTGTGGGGCCCAGGCTGGGGTCGGGTTCCTGCTGGCTGTCAGCTCCCCTCGGTCCCCGTGGGGTGGCCGTGCAGGCTGGTGCATCCTTGTTCTTGCAGATGAGGAAGCCAGTGGTCTGTGAGGCTCCAGAACTTGCCCCAGGTTGCCCATTACATGATTGGAGGAACTGGGGTTCAGAGCTCAGCCTTTTGGTCTGCAGAGCTACAAACAAGGGGGAGAACTAGGAAGACTCCCTTAGGAACCCCAAAGGGTAGGGGGATTGGGCCAGCAGGGTGGTGGCCTCTGCCAGTTGAGACATATTCCCTGGAAGCAGCCTGCCAGATAGTTACCTTCTTTCATACAGGGACATGAGCCTTCCCTGTGCCCATCCTCCCAGGCAGCCCCCTCTTACCACCACCCCCTCTTTCCTCTGCAGCTGCACCCCTTCCTGGCTTCAGCGCGGTGGTGGTCAGCTCTGTGCCCCTGGGGGGTGGGCTTTCTAGCTCAGCATCCCTGGAAGTGGCCACGTACACTTTCCTCCAGCAGCTTTGCCCAGGTACCACCTAGGCCCCAGGCCTCTGCCCACCCCTCATCCTCCCCCCAACTCTCCTTCCCCTGCTTAGGCTTGGGGTTGGGGTGGGGAATGGGGAAC
>PVIY010009235.1:0-73392 GCA_004026745.1 Myrmecophaga tridactyla | reverse complement strand
GGACATTTTGGTTGTTACCATCTCTTCGCAATTGTAAATAATGCTTCTGCAAACATTGGTCTGCAAGTGTCCATTTGTGTCCTTGCCCTCATGTCCTCTGAGTATATACCTTGCAATGGTATTGCTGGGTCATATGGCAACTCTATATTTAGCTTCCTGAGGAACCGCCAAACTGCCTTCCACAGCGGTTGTACCATTTGACATTCCCACCAACAGTGGATAAGTGTGTCTCTTTCTGCACATCCTCTCCAGCACTTGTCGTTTTCTGTTTGATTGATAATGGACATTCTGGTGGGTGTGAGATGATATCTTATTGTTGTTTTGATTTGCATTTCTCTAATAGCCAGGGAAGTTGAGCATCTCTTCATGTGCCTTTTGGCCATTTGTATTTCCTCTTCTGAGAAGTGTCTGTTCAAGTCTTTTGCCCATTTTGTAATGGGTTGTCTGTCTTTTTGTTGTTGAGTTGAACAATCTCTTTATAAATTCTGGATACTAGACCTTTATCTGATATGTCGTTTCCAAATATTGTCTCCCATTGTGTAGGCTGTCTTTTTGCTTTCTTGACGAAGTTCTTTGATGTGCAATAGTGTTTAATTTTGAGGAGTCCCATGTATTTCTTTCTTTCTTCAATGCTCTTGCTTTGGGTGTAAGGTCTAGAAAACCACCTCTAAGTATAAGATTTATAAGAAATTTCCCTACATTTTCTTCTAACAGTTTTATGGTCTTAGATCTAATGTTTAGGTCTTTGATCCATTTTGAGTTAATTTTTGTATAGGGTGTGGGATATGGGTCCTCTTTCATTCTTTTGCATATGGATATCCAGTTCTTAAGGCACCATTTATTGAAGAGACTGTTCTGTCCTAGGTGAGCTGGCTTGACTGCTTTATCAAAGATCAATTGTTCATAGATGAGAGGGTCCATATCTGAACACTCTATTCGATTCCATTGGTCAATGTATCTATATTTATGCCAGTACCATGCTGTTTTGATCACTGTAGTTTCATAATACGCCTTAAAGTCAGGTAGCGCAAGACCTCCAACTTCATTTTTTTTTCCTCAGGATACTTTTAGCTTTTTGGGGCACCCTGCCCTTCCAAATAAATTTGGTTATTGGTTTTTCTAGTTCTGAAAAGTAATTTTTTGGGATTTTAATTGGTATTGCATTGAATCTGTAAATTAATTTAAGTAGAATTGACATCTTAACTATATTTAGTCTTCCAATCAATGAACATGGTATGCCCTTCCATCTATTTAGGTCTTGTGTGATTTCTTTGAACAATTTCTTGTAGTTTTCTTTGTATAGGTCTTTTGTCTCTTTAGTTAAATTTATTCTTAAATATTTTATTCTTTTGGTTGCAATTGTAAATGGAATTCTTGATTTCCCGCTCAGATTCTTCATTACTAGTGTATAGAAACACTGCACATTTTTTAGTGTTGATCTTGTAACCTGCCACTTTGCTGTACTGATTTATTAGCTCTAGTAGCTTTGCTGTGGATTTTCGGGGTTTTTGACATATAGTATCATTTTATTTGCAAACAGTGAGAGTTTTACTTCTTCCTTTCCAAGTTTGATGCCTTGTATTTCTTTTTCTTGTCTAATTGCTCTGGCCAAAACTTCCAACACAATATTGAATAACAGTGGTGATAGTGGACGTCCTTGTCTTGTACCTGATCTTAGGGGGAAAGTTTTCAGTTTTTCCCCATTGAGGATGATGTTAGCTGTAAGTTTTTCATATATTCCCTTTATCATTTTAAGGAAGTTCCCTTCTATTCCTATCCTTTGAAGTGTTTTCAACAGGAAAGGATGTTGAATTTTGTCAGATGCCTTTTCTGCATCAATCGAGATGATCATGTGGTTTTTCTGCCTTGATTTGTTGATATGGTGTATTACATTAACTGATTTTCTTATGTTGAACCATCCTTGCATACCTGGGATGAATCCTCTTTGGTCATGATGTATAATTCTTGTAATATGTTGCTGGATTCGATTTGCTAGATTGTTGTTGAGGATTTTTGCATCTATATTCATTAGAGAGATTGGTCTGTAGTTTTCTTTTTTTGTAATATATTTGTCTGGCTTTGGTATGAGGGTGATGTTGGTTTCATAGGATGAGTTAGGTAACTTTCCATCCTCTTCAATGTATTTGAAGAGTTTGAGCAGGATTGGTGCCAATTCTTTCTGGAATGTTTGGTAGAATTCACATGTGAAGCCATCTGGTCCTGCACTTTTCTTTTTGGGGAGCTTCTTAATGACTGATTCAATTTCTTTACTTTTGATTGGTTTGTTGAGTCAAAGTTGGTGGTTCATGCCTTTCTAGAAAGTTGTCCATTTCATCTACATTGTCGTATTTATTCGCATAAAATTGTGCATAGTATCCTGTCATTGCTTCCTTTATTTCTGTGGGTCAGTGGTTATGTCTCCTCTTCCATTTCTGGTCTTATTTATTTGCATCCTCTCTCTTCTTCTTTTTCTCAATCTTGTTAAGGGTACATCAATCTTATTGATTTTCTCATAAAACCAGCTTCTGGTTTTGTTGATTTTCTCAGTTGTTTTCATGTTCTCAATTTCATTTATTTCTGCTTTAATCTTCATTATTTCTTTCTTTTTCCTTGCTTTGGGGTTAGATTGCCATTCTTTCTCTACTTCTTCCACATGGACAGTTAATTCCTCGATTTTTGCCCTTTCTTGGTTTTTGATATAGGCATTTAGGGCAATAAATTTCACTCTTAGCACTGCCTTTGCTGCTTCCCATAAGGTTTGATATGTTGTGTTTTCATTTTCATTTGCCTCAAGATATTTACTGATTTCTCTTGTAATTTCTTCCTTGACCCACTGTTTTTTTAAGAATGTGTTGTTGAGCCTCCACATATTTGTGGATTCTTTGGCACTCTGCCTATTATTGATTTCCAACTTCATTCCTTTATGATCTGAGAAAGTGTTTTGTATGATTTCTGTCTTTTTAAATTTATCGAGACTTGCTCTGTGACCCAGCTTATGGTCTATCCTTGGGAATGATCCATGAGCCCTTGAGAAAAAGGTGTATCCTGCTGTTGTGGGGTGTAATGTTGTATAAATGTCTGTTAAGTCTAGCTCATTTATTGTATTATTCAAATTCTCTGTTTCTTTGTGATCCTCTGTGTAAATGTTCTGTCCATTGATGAGAATGGGGAATTGAAGTCTCCAACTATTATGATAGACGTGTCTATTTCTCCTTGCAGTGTTTTCAGTGTTTGCTGCATGTATTTTGGAGCATTCTGGCTCGGTGCATAAATATTTATGAATGCTATGACTTGCTGAATTGTTCCTTTTATTAATACATAGTGTCCTTCTTTGTATCTTTTAACTGCTTTACATTTGAAGTCTAATTTGTTGGATATTAGTATAGCTACTCCTGCTCTTTTCTGGTTGTTATTTGCATGAAGTATCTTTTCCCAACCTTTCACTTTCAACCTATATTTATCCTTGGGTCTAAGATGTGTTTCCTGTAGACAGCATATAGATGGGTCCTGTTTTTTAATCCATTCTGCCTGTCTATATCTTTTGATTTGGAAGTTTAATCCATTGACATTTTCTTTTATTACTGTACAGGTAGTACTTTCTTCTACCATTTTGCCTTTTGTATTTTATATGTCATATCTAATTTTTCTTCTTTTTACCGTTACTCATAGTCTTCATTTCTACATTCTTCTCCACACCTTTCTCTTCTGTCTTTTCGTATCTGTCTCTAGTGCTCCCTTTAGTATTTCTTACAGAGTTGGTCTCTTGGTCACAAATTCTCTCAGTGATTTTTCTGTCTGAAAGTGTTTTAATTTCCCCCTCATTTTTGAAGGACAATTTTGCTGGATATAGAATTCTTGTTTGGCAGTTTTTCTCTTTTAGCAATTTAAATATCTCATCCCACTGTCTTCTCGCCTCCATGATTTCTTCTGAGAAATCTACATGTAGTCTTATTAGGCTTCCCTTGTTTCTGATTGATTGCTTTTCTCTTGCTACTTTCAAGATTCTCTCTTTCTCGTTCACATCTGACATTCTGATTAGTAAATGTCTTGGAGTACGTCTATTTGGATCTATTCTCTTTGGTGTACACTGCACTTCTTGGATCTGTAATTTTAAGTCTTTCATAAGAGTTGGGAAATTTTCAGTGATAATTTCCTCCATTAGTTTTTCTTCTTCTTTTCCCTTCTCTTCTCCTTCTGGGACACCCAAAACACGTATATTCGTGCGCTTCATATTGTCATTCAATTCCCTGAGTTCCTGCTCGGATTTTTCCATTTTTTTCCCTACATTTTCTTTTACTTGTCGGATTTCAGAGGTCCTGTCCTCTAGTTCACTAATCCTATCTTCTGCCTCTCGAAATCGAGCATTGTAGGTTTCCATTGTTTTTTTTTCATCTCTTCTGCTGTGCCTTTCATTCCCATAAGTTCTGTGATTTGTTTTTTCAGACTTTCGATTTCTTCTTTTTGTTCATTCCTTGCCTTCTTTATATCCTCCCTCAATTCATTGATTTGGTTTTTGATGAGGTTTTCCATGTCTGTTCGTATATTCTGAATTAATTGTTTCAGCTCCTGTATCTCATTTGAATTGTTGGTTTGTTCCTTTGACTGGGCCATATCTTCAGTTTTCCTAGTGTGATTTGTTATTTTTTGCTGGCATCTAGGCATTTAATTACCTTAATTAGTTTATTCTGGAGATTGCTTTCACTTCTTTTACCTAGGGTTTTCTTGCTGGATGAATTTGTTGTATGTACTTTGACATTCAGTTCAGCTTTATCTGGACCTCTAGCTTAGTTTTTAACAGAGGAGAATTTTTCAGTTCTTGTTTCTTGCCCTGCTTGTATGGTGCCTTCCCCCCCCACCACCCTTAGGAGGGTCTACTTAGGTATTATAGACCCCAGCCGGATTTTCCCAGATCAAGTTGGCCTCCTGTCAGGAGGAAAGAGTCACCTGCATCAGTTTTCCCTGAGGGTGAGACCCAGCAGATTGAAAGACTTTCCTGTGAAGTCTCTGGACTCTGTTTTTCTTATCCTGCCCAGTATGTGGTACTTGTCTGCCTGCAGGTCCCACCAGCATAAGATGATGCGGTACCTTTAACTTTGGCAGACTCTCCCTGCTGAGGATGTGGTGGAGACGGAGGAGATCCTGGTTGTAGGTTGGTTTTAAGGGCTTCGAATTACCAAGCCCTGGTGTCTGAATTCCTTGAGGGAGGGATTCCACCTGAGTTGGGCTTCACGCCTCCCCTGGGGAAGGCACAGGGTCCAGACAAGCCCTCAAACAAGCTTGTTTCTGCCTATGCCTGGGGCAGTTGCAGCCTGAGAAGCCCTGCTGCTGTATCCAAAGGCAGTTAAGCCTTTGTAGAAACACAGCCACAAAAACCTCTGTTTCCTTTTTTTTGTTCTGTCTTTTTCTGTCAGCCTTGCCCCCTTGGCACCGGGGCAAAAATGAGTGAGCTCTGCTTTGACCAAGTTCACCTGAGCTGGGGGCCTATTTTTAAGTAGTCAGAATTTGTTAATTAATTCCACAATTGGCGTTTGGTTGGACTCAGCCCCTGCTGCTGGTAAAGTCTCTTTCCTTTCCCCTCTGGGAAGCAGCCTGTGGGGGAGGGGTGCCCGTTGCCACGGCTTGGGGAACTCACGGTTCTGGGGGATCTTGCATCCAGTCCAGCTGATCCAGACTGGGGTACGCTGTGTGTCCGGTCCCTGACGTGGCCCCAGGAGCTGTTCTGTACTACTTCTGGTTATTTAGTAGTTGTTCTGGAGAACGGACTAAAACGAGCACATTGCTAAGCTGCCATCTTGGCCCGGATTTCTAGATACTTTTTAATTATGAGAATTATAAATTCCGTACCTTCTGTTTCTCAGCTATACATATGAAATTCTTTTTCTTAAAAAAGTATTGTCCAAAATTTAACAGAACTTTTTTTTTTCTGTTCTAGTTTGGGAATACCTGCTACTGCAATTCAGTTCTTCAAGCACTTTATTTTTGTCGTCCATTTCGCGAAAAGGTTCTAGCATACAAGAGCCAGCCTAGGAAGAAAGAGAACCTCCTTACGTGTTTAGCAGATCTCTTCCATAGCATAGCCACACAGAAGAAAAAGGTTGGCGTAATACCTCCTAAGAAGTTCATAACAAGATTACGGAAAGAAAATGGTAATTCTTCTTCTACTTCTAAATGCATTGCTTGTCTCTACTCGCAGGAGGATTAAATACGACATACTCTGTAAGTCAGCGAACATTTATTGAACATCAACTGTATACCTGATAACGTGTTAGCCACTGAGAAAAGAAAGATGGGGTTTCTGTCTTCAAGAAGGTGCTGCCTTTTTGGAGTAGCTAATCACACTTTAGTTCACACTTTAGTTCACGTGCAGTGGGATTAATGATTGGAGTGTGTTCTATAAAGATAAAGTTCCATATGCCAGGAAATGAGAAACTGTAATTTCTCTTTGTTGCCTGCTTGGCTTATCTATTAAGAATGATTTTTTCCACATTATTGTGCATTTGTTTTGTTCATAATGCTTTCATGTATGGTAATTTAGCATTTGATACTTGCAACAACCTGAGGTAGAAAGCACACTATTTCATCCATTTTAGCCATGAGAAAACAAGACAGAAAACAACAAGCTAAGGGATTTGCCAGAAATCCCACCACAGGGAAATGCAAGAACCCAGGGCAAGAACTGAAAACTTCTGAGTTAGGGTGGATAATTTTTAATCTCTTTCCTTTTTTAAAATGGTTTACTGAGTTGGCCCCACCTCCTTTTTCACTCTTAAAATATTTTTCAGTTAATTTTCACAGCAAGCCTATAATTCAGACATTTTTACCTCTTTACAGATGATATATCTAAGGTTCAGAGAAGGTAAAGTGACTTGTCCAAGGTTACACAGTAAGTTAAGAGTAAGTAAGTTAAGTAAGTAAATAAGTTAAGAGCTGATATATAAACTTACTTTTCTCTGATAGCTCAGCTCAGTGTTCTCTCTACTATGGCTTTCCGCCTCAAAAAACTTCATAGGGAATTTAAGTGAAGTGTAAAATTCTGAGGTTTGTTTGATGTAGGCATTTTAGTCATTGTAGAAGTAAAATTGAATGGTATTTTTAGTTTGATATGTTATATATCAGCTAGAAGAATGCCCATAGAAATAGAATCTGAGAAAACGTCAATGTTGGTTATTAAATACACTGTATATCTTCCCTGTAAACTAACGCAATTGACGCTGGCCATTATGACATGACTTTAGATAAGACTGAATTATATCTAGTTCCCTGAAGCATGGATGTAGGCTATTAGTCTTGATTCTGATACACGTTTATTGATTTTGTTTATTTTCTCCACATACAAATATGAAGCAATTGATTAATTACTTACGAAAATATATCTTTTTTTCTTTCTTCTGAGGAAAGCTAAACAGTTTTTTACTTTAATTGTATAGTATCCTCTGTTTATAAGAAAGCCAAGTGCAATTCTGCTAGAATGTGGAATGAGCTATTCTAGTCTTCTCATTCTCTTTGTCTGCATCAGTATGAAGCTAAAAGTTTGTCCTGGTAGAAAATTCATGTACTTGATAGTTGGACATGCCATCCGTTCTCAGTGACTTTGTTTTTAGTGTGGAAACATTCCACATCACAACACAGGTTATTTTCCTTTTCATTTAATAGTACCTTTTTCTTGCCTTTTTGTTAAGTATGCTGCACGTGCTCCTGTTGTGTTCTGGGGAAGTTTGAGTTTAAATTGACCCTCATGCTGAAGATAGAGACAGTCCATTAACTGTGTTCTGCGAGTACTGTGCTGTTGTTTGCCTGTGGCTTTATAGGTTTGCCGTTCAAGAGCTTGGATATTTCTACAATATGTTATGCTTTTTGTTTTTGCGTCTTTTTTTTTTTTTTTTACTTTTTAAAAACCTTTTATTGTATCATACATACAACTCAAAATTTCCCATTTTAGCCATGTTCAAATGTACAAACATCGGTATTAATTAGATTTACAATATTATGCTAACCATCACCAACAGTGATTAATCCAACTTTTTTTTTCACCTCAAATACAAGCTCTTCCTCTACCCATTTAGCAATAGCTCCCTCTCCCCCTTCACTCATTGCCCTGATAATCTATAATCTACCATCTGTCACTATGAAATTTGCATCTTCTAGCTAGTTCATATAAGTGGGATCATATTGTGTCGTGGTCAGATTCACGTGTCAACTTGGCCAGGTAGTGGTACTTGTTTGTCTGGTTGGGCAAGTGCTGGTCTGTCTGTTGCTCTGAGGACATTTCATAGAATTAAATCATGATCACGTTGGTTACATCCATAGCTGATTCCATTTGTATTTAGCCAAGGGGAGTGTGCTGGTTTGAAAGGATGTATTTCCCCTAGAAAAGCCATGTTTTAATCTAAAACCATTTCATAAAGGTAGAGTAATCCCTATTCAATATTGTATGTTTGAAACTGTAAATCAGATCATCTCCCTGGAGATGTGATTTAATCAAGAGTGGTTGTTAAGCTGGATTAGGTGACAACATGTCTCCACCCATTTGGGTGGGTCTTGATAAGTTTCTGGAGTCCTATAAAAAAGAAAACATTTTGGAGAATGAGGAGATTCAGAGAGAGCAGAGAAGAATGACCTAGCCACAAGAAGCAAAGAACCCACAGGCCAGTAACCTTTGGAGATGAAGAAGGAAAATGCTTCCCAGGGAGCTTCATGAAACAGGCAGCCAGGACAGAAAGCTAGCAGATGATGCCTTGCTCGCCATGTTCCCTTTCAGCTGAGAGAGAAACTCTGACTGTGTTCACCATGTGCCTTGTCACTTGAGAGAGAAACCCTGAACTTCATCGGCCTTCTTGAATCAAGCTTTCTTTCCCTGGATGCCTTTGATTGGACATTTCTAAAGACTTGTCATAATTGGGACATTTTCTCAGCCTTAGAACTATGGAGTAGCAGCTTGTTAAATTCCCCTTTTTAAAAGCCATTCCATTTCTGGTATATTGCCCCGGCAGCTAGCAAACTATAACAGGGAGTGTCTTCTTTAATGAATGATATTTAATCTAATTACTGAAAGCCATTTAAGGAGGATTCAGAAGAGGCAGGCTCTCTTCCTACTTTGGCTGTCGAGCCTCTCCTCTAGAGTTCTTTCAGACCCTCCATCGGAATCGTCAGCTTCACATCCTGTCCTACAAATTTTGGGCTCTACATTCCCATGGTTATGTGAGACACTTTTATAAATTTTATTTTTACGAATATTTCCTGTTGATTCTGTTTCTCTAGAGAACCCTAACTAATACAACTTCATACCAGGAGTGGTTCTTAAGAAACAGAATCGTAAAAATGGGTTTTGATGAATGGTTTTCTACTCTCACTGGACTCAAAGGCACTAAGGACTCTCATTCCCACAATCAGAATGACATTGCCATCCATGGAGTGAGTTGACAAAAGAGAGTCAAAATATCATCATTCAGTTCTTCTAATGCTTCCCTTGTATGAAGCCAGGCTCTGGGGGGTTAATGCTTTTGACACCTTTACGAAATTTTGTGGAAAGAGTAAGTATAGAGATGTTGGCTGGTTGTTGTTAGATACACTGGATACATTAATGAGTAAAGGGATGAACTTAAGGCTTCAATGAGAAGCTTCCAGCCGTCTGACAGATGTAGACGTTTTTGTGAGTGTCCTGAAGGAAAATCTTATTTCCTGTAGCTGTGACTTGAGACCTCTGAAGATCAGACTCAGAATCTTATTGTTAGAGTAGCAACTTTAGAACGTAAACTGAAATCTCAGTCTTTATTGTGTGTGTGTTTTTCCACTATTTTAATTTTTTTATTAATTAAAAAAATTAACAACAAACAGAAATACTAACATGTCATTCCATTCTACATATACAATCAGCAGTTGTCAATATCATCACATAGTTGCATATTCATCATTTCTTAGAACATTTCTATCGATTTAGAAAAAGAAATAAAAAGACAACAGAAAAAGAAATAAAACGATAACAGAAAAAAAAGATTATACATACCATACCCCTTACCCCTCGCTTTCATTTATCACTAGCATTTCAAACTAAATTTATTTTAACATTTGTTCCCCCTATTATTTATTTTTATTCCATATGTTCTACTCGTCTGTTGATATGGTAGATAAAAGGAGCATCAGACACAAGGTTTTCACAATCACACAGTCACATTGTGAAAGCTATATCATTGTTCAGTCATCATCAAGAAACATGGCTACTGGAACACAGCTCTACATTTTCAGGCAGTTCCCTCCAGCCTCTCCATTACATCTTGGATCACAAGGTGATATCTACTTAATGCGTAAGAATAACCTCCAGGATAACCTCTCCACTCTGTTTGGAATCTCTCAGCCATTGACACTTTGTCTCATTTCACTCTTCCCCCTTTTGGTTGAGAAGGTTCTCTCAATCCCTTGATGTTAATTCTCAGCTCATTCTAGGATCTCTGTCCCATGTTGCCAGGAAGGTCCACACCCCTGGGAGTCATGCCCGGCACAGAGAGGAGGAGGGTGGTAAGACTGCTTGTCATGTTGGCTGGGAGAGAGGCCACATCTGAGCAACAAAAGAGGCTCTCTTGGGGGTGACTCTTAGGCCTAGATTTTAAGTAGACTTGACCTATCCTTTGTGGGGTTAAGTTTCATATGAACAAACCCCAAGACTGGGGGCTCAGCCTATAGCTTTGGTTGTCCCCACTGCTTGTGAGAATATCAAGAATTCAACTTGGGGAAGTTGAATTTCTCCCCATTCTCACCATTCCCTGAAGGGGGCTTTGCAAATACTTTTCCACTCACTGATCGAAACCCTCTGGGATTCATTGGGGCATCACTCTGGACAAACCAACAAAATCTCATGTCCTACCTATGAAATCTCAGTCTTGCATAGTGTCTGCCTTTAAAGTGAGGGCATTGATTGAAAAGGAGTGGGACCCTGAAAAATGTGATGGCAACATGTGATGTAGACGGAGAGGTTGAAACCCTAGGTCATGCTCAGTCTTCTCTAGATAACCCTGTAGTAGTCTGCCCTGAGGACATAGCCTCCCCACCTGCAGTCTGTCTTGAGGCGTTGGCCAACCAACCTCCACCTGAAAGGATTAGCCCTAAAGTGATTAATCCTGTTCCACCAGATGAACCTGCAAATGAATGCCCTGAAGGAAATGTCTTGGAAGAGACTTCTAATTCTTTTCATGACCCACCTCCACCACCCCTCATTTCTTCCAGACCTAAAACTGGACTAAGGTCCCAACAGGCCCCTAAAGGTGAGGTACAAAGTATCACACATGAGGAGGTACATTATACTCCAAAAGAACTGTGTGAATTTTCCAATTAATATAGACAGAAATCAGGGGAATATGTGTGGCAATGGATTTTAAGGGTGTGGGATAATGGTGGGAGGAATATAAGGTTGGGTGAGGCTGAATTTATTGAGATGGGCCCACTATGCAGAGATTCTGAGTTCAATGTTATAGCTCGAGGGATTAGAAAAGACATTAACGGTTTGTTTGGATGGTTGGCTGAAACATGGATCAAAAGGTGACTGACATTACTTGAGGTTGAAATGCCAGAACTGCCCTGGTATAATGTAGACAGAGGAGATCCAGAGGCTTAGAGAGATTGGAATGTTCGAGTGGATTTATCATGCAAAGCCTGCTCTTACACCCCAGGAATGTCCAGAGGATGCCCCTTTTACCAGAACAGTGAGAAATAAATCTGTGAGACTAGTGCCGTCATCCCTGAAAAGCTCTGTAGTTGCACCTCTTTGTAGGTCAGATATTACTGTGGGAACTGCTGTCACTGAACTGAAATCCTTGAACACAATGGGGATGACTGGATCCCGAGTTAGCAGAAGCCAGGTGGCAGCACTTAATCACCAAAGACAGGGTGGATATGGCTATTATAATAGACAGCAAACTTCAAAGCAGGAGTCAAAATAATCTGACAGATTTGTGGCATTGGCTAGTAAATCATGGGGTACCTAGAAATACAATAGATGTACTAAATTCTTGTTTGAGCTGTATAAACAAAAGAGTTCTAGGTCAAGTGAACAGAAGTCTAACTTGAAATACAAAAACACAGAGTCACGGCCCCTTAATCGATTTCCAGACTTGAGAGAGTTTACAGACCCAGAGCCCCTTGAATGAAGGGGAGGCCAGGTCCCTTTGGGGGAGAGCCCTGTTAAACTGCCACAATCTATGGTAATCTTCCTCCAAGCCTTCCCCAAGGAGACTGAATGCCTTTTAGTAGGGTAACTGTGCATTGGGGAAAAGGAAGTGATCAGATATTTCATGGATTATTAGACACTTGTTCAGAAGTGACATTAATTCCATGGGACCCAAAACATCATTCTGGTCCGTGATTGATGGAGTTTTAGCTCAGGTCCATCTCACAGTGGGTCCAGTGGCTCCCTGGACCCATTCTATAGTTATTTCCCAAGTTCCAGAATGCATAATTGGAATAGACATACTGAACAACTGGCAGAGTCCCCACATTGGCTCTCTTACTCATGCAGTAAGGGCTATTATGGTGGGAAAAGCCAAGTGGAAGCCACTAGAGAACTGCCCCTACCTAGCAAAATAGTAAATCAGAAGCAATACTGGATTCCTGGAGGGATTGCAGAGATTACTGCCACTCTTAAGGACTTGAAGGATGCAGGGGTGGTGATTCCCACCACATCCCCATTCAACTCTCCTATTAAGCCTGTGCAGAAAACAGATGGGTCTTGGAGGATGACAGTGGATTATTGCAAGCTCAACCAGGTGGTAACTCCAATTGCAGCTGCTGTTCCAGATGTAGTAATCGTTGCTTGATGAAATCAGTACATTTCCTTGTACCTGGTATGCAGCTATTAACCTGGCAAATGGTTTTTTCTCAATAGCTGTTAGTAAGAACCACCAGAAACAGTTTGCTTTCAGCTGACAAGGTCAGCAGTATACTTTCACTGTCCTACCTTAGCAGTATATCAGCTCTCTAGCCCTATGTCATAATCTTGTCCGCAGGATCGTTTCTCCCTCCCACAGCACATCACACTGGTCCATTATGTTGATGTTACCATGTTGATTGGACCTAGTTAGCAAGAAGTAGCAACTACTCTAGACTTACTGGTAAGGCATTTGCGTGTCACAGGATGGGAGCTAAGTCCAATAAAAATGCAGGGGGCTTCCACCTCAGTGAAATTTCTTGGTGTCCAGTGGTGTGGGGCATGTCGAGATATCCCTTCTAAGATGAAGGATAAGTTGCTGCATCTGATGCCTCCTACAACCAAAAAAGAGGCACAGCGCCTAGTTGGTCTCTTTGGATTTTGGTGACAACACATTCCTCATATGATTCAACAGATCCAATGGTGCTGGAAGTGACAGTGGCGAATAGAGATGCTGTTTGGAGCCTTTGGCAGGCCCCTATAGGAGAATCACAACGTAGACCCTTAGGATTTTGGAGTAAAGCCTTATCTGGTACAGATAACTACTCCTTTTGAGAAACAGCTTTTGGCCTGCTACTGGGCCTTTGTAGAGACCAAACGCTTAACCTTGGGCCACCAAGTTACCATGATACTTGAGTTGCCTATCCTGAGCTGGGTGTTGTCTGACCCACCAGGCCATAAAGTTGGGTGTGCGCATCAGCCATCCATCATAAAATGTAAATGCTATATATGAGAAAGGGCCAGAGCAGGTCCTGAAGGCACAAGTAAGTTACATGAGGAAGTGGCCCAAAAGCCCATGGTCTCCACTCCCGCCACATTACCTTCTCTTTCCCAGACCAGAGCTATGGCCTCTTGGGGAGTTCCTTCCAGTGAATTGACTGAGGAAGAGAACACCCGACCTGGTTTACAGATGGTTCAACACGATATGCAGATACCACCCAAAAGTGGGCAGCTGCAGCACTACAACCACTTTCTGAGATGTCCTTGAAGGGTAGTGGTGAGGGGAAGTCCTTCCAGTGGGCAGAGCTTTGAGCAATGCACCTGGCTGTTCATTTTGCTTGGAAGGAGAACTGGCCAGAGGTGCGTTTGTATACTGACTCATGGGTTGTTGTTAACGGTTTGGCTGGAAGATCAGGGACTTGGAAAGGGTATAATTAGAAAATTGCTGAAAGGTCTGGGGAAGAGGTATGTGGATAGACCATTCTGAGTGGGCTAAAAATATGAAGATATTTGCATCCCATATGAATGCGCACCAGAGGGTGACTTCAGCAAAGGAAGGTTTTAATAATCGAGGGGATAAGATGACCCGTTCTGTGGATACCAGTCAATCTTTTTCCCCAGCAACTCGTGTTATTGCCCAGTGGACTCATGAACAAAATGGCCATGGTGGTAGGGATGGAGGTTATGCGTGGGCTCAGCAACATGGACTTCCACTCACCAAGGCTGACCTGGCTACAGTCACTGCTGAGTGCCCAATCTGCCAGCAGCAAGACTCACACACAGCCCCCAATATGCCACCATTCCCTGAGGTGATCAGCCAGGTACATGGGGGCAGGTTGATTACATTGGACCACTCACTTCATGGAAGGGGCAGCGATTTGTTCTAACGGGAGTAGGCACATACACTGGATGTGAGTTTGTTTTCCCTGCACACAATGCGTCTGCCAAAACTACCATCACTGGGCTTATAGAATGCCTTATCCATTGTCATGGTATTCTACACAGCATTGCTTCTGATCAGGGAACACACTTCATAGCAATTGAAGTGCAGGAATGGGCACATGCTCATGGAATTTTCTGATCTCACCATGTTCCTCATCATCCAGAAGCAGCTGGATTGATAGAAAGGTGAAACGGCCTTTTGAAAGCTCAGTTACGGTGCCTGTTAGGTGGCAGTACCTTGAAGGGCTGTGGTAACGTTCTCCAGGAAACTATGTATGCTCTGAATCAGCTTCTGCTATATAGTCCTGTTTCGCCCACAGCCAGGATGCATAGGTCCAGGAACCAGTGGGTGGAAATGGGAGTGGCACCACTCACTATTACCCCTAGTGATCCATTAGGAAAATTTTGCTTCCTGTCCCTGCAAGCCTGAGCTCTACTGGCCTACAGGTTTTAGTTCCAAAAGGGAGAGTACTTCCACCAGGAGAAACAACAGTGATTCCATTGAAGTGGAATCTAAGACTGCCACCTGGTCACTTTGGGCTACTCATGACCCTGGATCAACAAGCCAGGAAGGGGATTACATTACTGGCTAGGGTGACTGACCCTGATTATTGGGGGAAATAGGACAGCAACTACACAATGGAGGTAAAAAGTTTTCCTGGAATATAGGAGATCCCCTAGGGCGTCTTTTTAAATTAAAATCAATGGAAAACTGCAACAACCCAATCCAGGCAGGGCTACCAATGGCTCTGAAACTTCAGGGATGAAAGTTTGGGTCACCCCACCAGACGAAGAACCACAGCCAGCTGAAGTGCTTGCTGCGGGTAGAGGGAACATGGAATGTGTAGTGGAAGAAGGTAGTGAGAAATGTGAACTACGACCACGTGATTAGTTACAGAAACGAGGACTATAATGCTGTTTTGTTCATGTTATACTATTTAAGTTGTAAGATATCAAGTTTAAGATGAATATTACCCAAGGGCTTGTACCCTATTCTGGAGAGATTTATTTTCAGTTATATCCAGGACAGTTGAGTATTGTTAGGTAAGAAAAAAAAATGTGTCTTTTATTGCTTTCTATTTAGAAATTAGATATGGTTGAAGGTGATGAGTATAGCTGCTAAGTTGACAAGGGTTGGACAGTCATGGTCAGGTTCATGTGTCAACCTGTCCAGGTGGTAGTACCTGCTTGTCTGGTTGAGTAAGTGCTGGCCTGTCTTTTGCTGTGAGGACATTTCATAGAATTAAATCATGATCACATTAGCTGCATACACAGCTGATTCTGTTTGTAATCAGCCAAGGGGGTCTTCTTTGATGAGTGATGCTTAATCTAATCACTCGAAGCCCTTTAAGGAGGATTCAGAAGAGACAGGCTCTCTTCCTGCTTCGGCCAGCAAGCCCCTCCTGTGAAGTTCTTCCAGACCCTCTCCATCGAAATTGTCAGCTTCACAGCCTGTCCTACAGATTTTGGACTCTACATTTCCATGGTTACGTGAGACACTTTTATAAATTTTGTATTTACGAATATTCCCTGTTGATTCTGTTTCTCTACAAAACCCTAACTAATTCATATAGTATTCCTCTTTTCGTCTCACGCCCATTTCACTCAACGTTTCTTCACAGTTCATTTATGTTGTACCATGTATCAGAACTCCATTCCTTTTCATAGCTGAATAATACTCCCTTATGTGTATATACCACATTATGTTTATATATTCATCTGTTGATGGACACTTGGATCGCTTCCACCTTTTGGCTATTGAGAATAATGCTGCTGTAAACACTGAAATACAGATATCTATTTCAGTCTGCTTTCAGTTTCTTTGGGTATACACCAAGAAATGGAATTGCTGGGGTTGTATGGTAATTCTGTTTTCAGTGTTTGGAGGAAATGCTAAACTTATGTCCATGGTGCTGCAACATTTTACAATCCCACCAACATCGTATAAGTATTCTGATTTTTCTGCATTTTGCCAACACTACTATTTTCTGTTTATTTAATAATTGTCATCCTAATGGGAGTAAAGTAGTATCTCATTACAGTTTTGATTTGCATTTCTTGCTGACCAGAGTTGTTGAGCAGCTTTTCATGTGCTTTTTGGCCATTTGTATATCTTTAGAGAAATGTCTATTCAAATCATTTGCCCGTTTTTTAAATAGGGTCTTTTGTCTTTTTTGTTGTTGAGTTGTAGCAGTTTTTTATATATTCTATATAATAAACCCTTAGCTATATGGTTAAGCAATTATTTTCTCATACATACCTTTATGTATAAAAATTTTTAATTTTTACAAAGTCCATTTTATCTTTTTCTTTTTCTTGCTTTTGGTGTCATATCTAAGAAGTCATGTCTTAATAGTTCATAATTTTCTGATTTTTTTTATTTAGGTGGAATAAAATGATACACAGTGGATATCTTAGACACTTCTTTGAATGAAACTAATTCCAGATTGAATATTTATTCCAAATCCATCTTTCATAAAATTTCCCTCAATTTTCTATACTTCAGAGCATACATTTAATAGAAAAGTATCCTGTTTTATAGATGGATGAAGACCTTTTTGATTAGGGGTTGAATGTTGTTCAGTGGGGTTGAATACTTTTCTCGTGTTTCTTAACCTTTAAAAATGCTTTTTATTGTGAAATATATATACAAAGAAAAGAAAGAAAAAGGATTAATTTTCGAAGTACACTTCAAGTAGTTACAGAACAGATTTTAGAGTTTGTTATAGGTTATCATTCCGCTGTTACATATTTTCCCTTCTATCTGCCCCAAACCCCTGGAGGCTAGAAAAAATACCAGTATAGTAATTCAGCAGTCATACTTGTTTGTTAAATCCTGTTTTCTCTGTTATAACTCCTCTTTTTCCTTTGATCCTTCTCCCAATATAGAGATCTTTTGGCAGTGCCTGTTCTGACTTTTTCATGTTCAGAAGGGTGTTGACGCTAAAGAATAGGAGGATGTGATTAATTAATGATCTTGGAGAGGCTGGTCCTTCTGAGTTTCAACATTTATCTGGCCTAGGAGCCCTCTGGTTATTATAGGTTCCAGGAAAGCAAATTTAGTGCATGCTTTTATAGAGTCTCAGTTTGAGTCCTATGTGTTCTCAGGAGTTAACAGAAATGATGTTGTTTGAGATTAAGCAAACCATGGCAGTTAGCACTAACTGAAGCTTGCAGAAGATAGCCTCTAGAATTGCCTCTTGATTCTATTTGATTTCTCTTAGCAACTGATGCTTTATTTTATCACACTTCTTTTCCCCTTTTTGGTCGGGAAGGCATTGATTCCTCAGTGCCAGGGCCAGATTCATCCCTGGGAGTCATGTCCCACATTGTCAGGGAGACTTTCACCCCTAAATGACATGCCCCATGTAGGGGGAAGGGTACTGATTTTCCCTGCAGGATTAGGCTTATAAAGAGGCCACGTCTAAGCAACAAAAGAGGTTTCCTGGAAGCAGCTCTTAAGCTTTGTTATAGGTAGTCTGAGCTTCTCCACTACAGAAAAAAGTTTCATAAGGACAAGCCTCAAAATCAGGGGCTTGGCTTATTTCTTTGGGAGTCCCCAATAGTTGAGAGAGTACCTGGGGTTTCAGGAGAGAGTTCCATTTATATATATGAGTGCGTGTGTATATTTTCCCCCCTTCAGATCCTCCGGAGACTCTACCAGTACTTTTTAATTATCAGCCCACCATAGTCTGAGATGTATCCTGGTTTTATATTAAGCAATAAAAATTTCAAGGCCTCATTCTCATTCTGGAGTCCAGGAGTTTGGGTTGTTTAAAAGAGCTCTCCAGACAGGTTGATTTGGATTGTGTGTTACAGAGAATTTAGGTTCTAGACATAATAAACCTCTCTGCCTTTGTTCATATGGTAAAGGTCTAGAGTACATACGCTATCATCTTTTTACCCTGTGTTCTGATTTACCTTAGTCCCAGCCAGATTGGTTTTATTTTTATCTCTGATTGAGATCTGACCTCTTTTTTTGGTTACTTTAACCATTATTGTATATAGCTATGCTAATTTTCAGGGCTACATTTTAGGTTCTTAGGTGTCTTATAGTTACTCAGAGTTCCAGGGAAATACCTGCTGATACACATATAGCTCAGTGTCTCAGAATCTAGAAATACATTTACAACTTCAGACTATCTGTGGCTGCTATAAAGACTTATAATCTAGGTTCCAGTTTTCTTATGCAATTATTTTCTGAAAGAGATCTTAGCATATTTACTCTTTTGTTTCTGGATTTTTTTGCACAACACATTGTCCCCAAAGTTTCTTCAGGTTGTTGTGTGCCTCTCGACGTCTCCTTCCTTTTTGTAACCACACCATATTCCATCATATAAATGTATCACAGTTTGCCATTCAGCTTCTCAGTCCTTGAACCCTTCAGCTCCCTCCACCTTTTGGGCATCATGGTTAGTGTCCAAAATAAACAAACCATGTCTTATAGTATCCTCACTTGATTGTACAATCAGCGGCACTCTCAGTTTTAGACAATTTTCATTGGTCCATAGAGAGAAAGAACCGACTCAAATCTACCTCTTTTCACTCATCCCTCCCCCCCAATTAGCTGTCCTTGGTAGTGCTGTTGTACTGTTAACGTCCTCCTATTAACTATTGGCCATAACATACGTTTTTAGTTTACCCCCTCTACTTCTCTGCTATTAACTCATTGCCCAAAATCAAAATCTTTAAAATAGTTCATGCGGTAACTTTTTGTAAGTATAGATTTAATCAGCGGCATACATGGGTACTGTATATCCCCTTTTAGTCATATTCACCTTCAGTATAGCAGTGTTGCTTAAAACTCCACCAAAGTTCCCATCACTTCTGTCCATTCTCTTGTATTTAAATTCATCCTCATTGGGTAGCTCTTCCCCCACCTCTGACTTCTAGGTCTGCTGTATTCTATAGTGTAACCTCTGAAATTACCTTTACCAGAGTCATAATAGCGAAATCATATAGTACCTTTCCTTTTGTGTCCGGCTTGTTACACTTAGCATTATGTCCTCAAGGTTCATCCATGTTGTCATATGCTTCAGGACCTCATTTTGTCTTACTGCTGCCTAATATCCCATCGTGGGAATATACCACATCCATTTTTTTATCCATTTGTCTGTTGATGGCCACTTGGATTGTTTCCATCTTTTGGCAGTTGTGTCTAGTGCTGCTGTGAACATTGGTGTGCAAATGTCTGTGTCACTGCTTTCAGCTCTTCTGGGTATATATCAAATGGTGGTATTGCTAGGTTGTAGGGCAACTTGATATTTAGTTTTCTAAGGAACTACCAAACTGTCTTCCTTGTGGCTGTACCATTATACATTCCCACCAGCAGTGCATACGTGGTTCCAATTTCTCCATATCCTCTCTCTCCAACATTTGTAGTTTCCTGTTTGTTTAATAGCAGCCATTCTTACAAGTGTGAGGTGATACCTCAATGTAGTCTTGATCTGCATTTCCCTTATAGCTAACGAAAATGAGCATCTCTTCATGTGCTTTTTAGCCATCTGTATTTGCTCTTCAGAAAAATGTCTATTCATATCTTTAGCCCATTTTCTAATTGGGTTGTTTGTTCTTTTGTTGTTGAGTTGTATGATTTTTTTAAATCCAATAATGTTATTTCCAAACATTTTCTCCCATTGAGTTGGCTGCCTCTTCACCTTCTTGACAAAGTCCTTTGAGGCACAGAAGCATTTGATTTTGAGGAGCTCCCAATTATCTATTTTTTCTTTCATTGTTTGTGCTTTGGGTGTAAAGTCTATGGACCTACCTCCTATTACTAGGTCTTGAAGATGTTTCCCTATATTTTCTTCTGGGCATTTTTCAGTAAATTTTTGTAAATTTCGTGGTCTGTTTCCGCACACTCAATTCAATTCCATTCATTGGTCAGTACTTCTGTCTTTGTACCAGTACCATGCTGTTTTGACCACTGTGGTTTTGTAATAAGCTTTGAAATCAGTCCTCCCACATTGTTCTTCTTTTTAATAATGTTTTTAGTTATTCAGTGTCTCTTTCCCTTCCAAATGAATGTGATAACTAGCTTTTCCTAGTCTTCAAAGTAGGTTTTAGGAATTTCAATTAGTATTGTGTTGAATTTCTAGATCAATTTGGGTAAAATTGACATCTTAACTGCATTTAACCTTCCTATCCATGAGCAGGGAAAGTCTTTCCACCATTTAGATCTTCTTTGATTTTTTTAAGCAATATTTTATGGTTTCTGTGTGCAGAAAACTGGTAAGTTTTACATCCCTGGTTAAATCTATTCACAGATACTTGATTCTTTTACGGCTGTTTTGAATGGAATTTTTCCCTTAGTTCCATTAAGATGGGGGGCATGGAGGCATGGGGTAGCGTGGGGGAGATAGGGCTGTTTGCTGTGGGAGCACGGGGTGCGGTGTGCGGTGGGCGAATTTTGTGGGTTGTGGTGCAGGAGTTACAGGGTGTGGGGGGCCAGGGCAAGAATTGGGTGCTTGGGTGCACTGACTGTGGCACGGGTACACATGGCACAGAGGGTTGGCGTGCAGGGCAGGGGGTGTTGTGGGGCATGGGTGACATGGGGGTGGGGCACGGGGCGCTTGGTAGGTTGTGAGGTGTGCAGGGCAGGGTGTGGGATGCAGTATGCATGGGTGTGGTGTGCATGGACTTCTTTTCAACCACTGCAAAAAGCCATGCCTCCAGGCTCCCCATGGCACTGCTGACAAAGGTGCTGCTCAGGAAGGTTTCCTCAGCCGGCAGTTGGGACAGGCTGGAGCAGAGGGACGATGAGTTCCCTCGGAGCCACACTTCCCCATGTGCCGCTACCCATACCTGGTGGGGGTTGTGGCTAGTCAGACCCACCCTGCTCTGCCCGCCCCATTCTCCCCATCTCTTCCCTCCCTCTGCAGTACTACAGACTCTTTCGTTGCTTACCCCACAGAACTGCAGTCCGGTCATTTCCCCATCCCCTACCCTGTCCTACAAAGTAGGAATGAATCCAGCTTACCCTACTCTGCAAGTCTTGGAAGTCTATTTCATGTTTCTTAACCTTTTGAATTTCTTTTTCTATCAGTTGTTGAGTTCAAGCCCTTTTCCTTTTATGTCATTTTTTTTAGATGAGCTCTTTATATGTTGAAGATATTTTTCTGATATCAGTGTTTCCTTGGAAGTTTAAAAGATGATTTCTAATAATAGAACTTAATTTTATGTAGTCATATCTATAGCTCTTCTAAAATGTAATTTCTTTTAGACTTTCATTAAAATTTCTTTTAAACTGTAATCTTTATGAAATTTGTTAAATGTGCACTGATATTCTAAAAAGAAAATTTCCTAGGTAGGTAGTTTTTTTCTCAGTTTATTTTACATCAGTGGATTAGTCAATTCATTACGTGTCAAAGTGTTCTTATTCAGTTAGTAATCGCTCAGTGGACATGTTACTTTGTTGTGTGGTGGTGTCAGGCTGCTTGCTTGAATCCAGCTCTCCCATATCCCAGCTGTGTGACTTACCCTTCTGATTTCCCTATTTGTAAAATGAGGCTGATAACAAATTCACACAGTTGTGTAATGCAAGGCATTCCGGTTAACCTTTTCATGGTAACTATTTCTATAATATTTTCATTGTATTTACTCATTTGTATAACTACAGGGAACATTTTATGGAGTTATAAAATCTCACATTAGAGATGATCTGGATTAAATGGAAAATCCCTGATACCATTATTTCCTAAACTTGATTGCACGTTGGAATCACCTGAAGGAGCCTTTGACTGGTCCCCAGCTCCTGGCCTCACCCCAACCTGCTAAGCCAGAATCTCTCAAATGTACAGCTTAGTAGTTTATACTTTTAGCAAATTTTCTATTTAATTCTTATGCAGCTGGTTTCACACTGGCAAGGGGTTGTTCAGCTTCTTCTTTAAACCTTGCCATGAGCTAAAAAAAAAAAAAAGTACAATAGTCTCCTATCTTTCCCACGTCTATTGTGTAAATATGTGAGAATAGATTTTGCCCTTTTGTCATGCATCAATTAGTATTGCTTTTTTTTTTTTTTTGGCATGGGCAGGCACTGGGAATTGAACCCGGGTCTCCAGCATGGCAGGCAAGAACTCTGCTGAACCACCGTGGCCTGCCCAGTATTGTTTTTTTAAATTAAGTTTGCCATTCATCTTAACATTTTATTTTCCCCAAATTCATTCATAGTTTTTAGATGTGAAAATGATTTATTTCTTGTACATTACCAGCAATACCAAATAGTACTGTAGAACAGTACCTTTTTTCTTAAATTTGGTTTTGTATGAAGTTATTACTCAGAAATTAATCTGCTTACATTTTTATTTTTAGAGCTTTTTGACAACTACATGCAGCAAGATGCCCATGAATTTTTAAATTACCTACTAAATACAATTGCTGATATTTTACAAGAAGAGAGAAAGCAGGAAAAACAAAATGGCCGTTTACCAAATGGTAATATTGACAGTGAGAACAATAACAGCACACCAGACCCAACATGGGTTCATGAGATTTTTCAGGGAACATTAACGAATGAAACCAGATGTCTTACTTGTGAAACGGTAAGTATATTATAACATTTTATGTAGAAAAAATTATTATATTAAAAGCTATTCTCTGATGGAAGATGAACTTGAAAGTTATAATTCTTTGGTGTACTGTAAATGCTACGGAAGTACATTTTTTAAAACAGCTTCTCTTAGATGGATGTACTTTTTATTTGAAATGACTGTACTTTTATGAAGTGCTGCTTATTGACAGCAAACAGTATGAACTGCTTGATTTTTTGTTTCTGTTTGGAAGCCTCAGGGCCCTGATGGAACCCATAAGAACCTTGCAGGTCAGAGAGAGAGATTGTTTTGTTTTTCCTTTTCCCACAAATTAAATTTAGTAGTAATCGTTGGAATAAAAATGAAAGCCTACTGTGCACCCTCAAGGAAGAAAAAATGAGCCCAGGGTAGAGGCTTGAGAGTTGGTTATGTTTGGGATCAATAACCAAACACTTCTTGTACAATCTTACCTTGTTATCTCATTTTGTACTTGAGGAATGAAGATCAAATATTTATCTAATCTAGCATCCATTATCCAGTTTCATCCATACAGTAGGTAATGTCCCTTATAGCATCCCCATCTCCCCACTTCGGTATAGAATCTGCTTATGTGTTTTTAAGCCTCCTTTTAATCTGGGGCATTTCCATAGCCTTTTTCTGCCCTTTATGACAGTTATGTTTTTTAAAAATACAGCCTCTACTCTTAACACTGAATTTGTCTGAGGTTTCCTCCTGAGTTCTTGCAGGTTATGTGATACTGGCTGGAAGGCTACTTTGTTGATGTTGTGTCCTCAGAGCAAACGTTATCTACTTGACCTTCATTGGTGAAATTAATTTTGATCACCCAGTCAACGTTGTTTAATCTTTACTTTGTACCTGCTGGGTTTTATCCTCCTTATCCTCTGTGGGGAGATGTTTTAGCACCATGCAGATATCCTGCTCCTCATGGAACTCTCCCCCAAGATAGTGTCTATTAATGATTTTTGCCTGCTTCAGTTTTTACCCTGACTTTGTACTATTAGTTTTAATAGCGTTGTCTGTTGGAAAAGAGGACGCACCAGCAAGAAGGGCAGGAGGGGTGCCTTATGGGTGCTCGTGAGGATGACGTGGTCCACTTGATGGCCCAAGTCAGATACACGGATCCTGGCAGAGACTAATAAGGAGCAGGGGGCAGTTTTCTTTCTTTCTTTCTTTTTAAACAAATGGTCATCTTTCTGGTTCAACCATGAATGAAAAATAGGAGCTTTAAATAGAAGCCATAGCCCCACACCAATGAGTGATCTCTTGACTCTCAATTATGTATTAATCTTTTTAAACTATAACTAGGCATCTGGAAAATGATCACTGTTGATAATGTAACTTTAATTAATGAAGGACACAGTGCCAAGAAGTAAATAAAATTCCTTTTCTAAATAAATTCTGAGTGGTGAGGAGGATCAGGCCAAATGGAAGCATAACTGAGTGTGAGAGTATTAGCAGCTGTCAGAGTAAGGATATCTTTGCTGTATGCTCTTGTCCATCGCTCTGCATGATCATCTGGTATTCATGGGAATGGCTTAACTATGCCAGCATTTGATGTAGAGAAGTGGGCTCAATACCTTTTTTAGTTTAATCAAGTCTAATAATTATTTTAACATGATTTTTTTTGATGGATCATATTAAGAAAAATGTTATCATAGCTAAATTCCATGCCTTATGAAACATGTTGCCTGATTATCAGAGCAGCATTTCAATTCAAAAGGTAGGAATATCAGAAAACATGGCAGTTGCTTGATGTTTGTTCTAATGGATTTTGGTTTGTATTAGAAGATGTCAAAGAGCAGAAAGTTGTTGAATTTGCTTAAAAATGTTTAGAAATGCAGCAATAGATGAGATTGGATTAGGTCCCTGTGTGGAGGCCTTTGAAGTTTATTTTGTAGACTGAGGATGGTGGGGGTGGGGATTGAAAGGTTTTGGAGGGAAAAGTTCTATCAGCCATTCTTATCATAGTGTTCAAAAAGTTACTGATTTGATTTATGATGAATGCATTCTAATAATTCCCATTCTTTAGTAATTTTTTGTGTGACCTGCAGTATATATTTGCAGATGGTCTGCCAAGAATTAAGGGTACAAATTGGGAATATTTCTTCAAAATCTAAGCCATCATCATGCAGATTCATGTACATGCTCATTAGTACCACGCCTTTACCTAACTGAGTGGGAGGGATGAAATCCAGGATTTCTCAAGAGTGAATATATGAATGTATATAACTTCCTTGTGCAGTATTACACAGAGGTTTAAGAATAAGTTATGCTAAGGAGATGGTTAGAGGGTGGCAGAAGATCAGTAAGACATTATCTCTGATCTCAAGATATGCATATGCTCAGGAATACCACCACATAATCAGGCAGTTCTAATGCCATGTGTCATGGTGTAGGTCAGCTCAGGTTGTCCTGGGGGCTGGGGAATGGCAAACCCCATCTGGATGGGAGCGGGACAAGTTTGGGAAGGATAAGGATGGGCTTCATAGAGGAGATGGTGGCTGTCCAGTCCGTTCTTGCAGTGCAGTTGGTAGCATCCTACTTGGTAGAAAGCTGGTACCACAACATGCTCTCTGGTGTTCTCCTCTGCTCCATGACGGTTCCTTCTCAGTCTCATTCCTTGGCTTCTCTTTTGTTTATTCTTTGAATGTAGGTGGCCCCAGGATTTCATTGTGGGTTACTCACTCTGAATTGAGAAAATTGCTTTCATTACCTGTGCTAAAGTTTCCCAAGTCTGTATCTCCAGCCTAGCCTTCTTCACTGACTTCTAGGCTGATTTCTTTTCAAAACTTTGTGAATGTGGCTGACATTAGGTCATATCAGCCTATCAGCAACCAGACATGTTTACAGACACTTTGAAAAGTTAAATAGTGCACTGTGTGGTGATCACCTGGCACCAACACAACTGTGAACTCAGACATAGTAACTTAAAAGAAACTCGATGGTCCAGAGTACCCTTATGATAATTTTTTAAAAACGTTATTATAAACATAAAATGTAAAATGAAGATTGTGGGACTGACCAGGATTCTCAGTGCTGCCGAGGGGCTTACTGTTAGGTTCCTTTTTGGAGATTCGGATTGAGGTGGGGAGAAGTCACACAAGTGGCCCAAGGTCACAGCAGTGGTTGGAGCCAGGCAGAAAGTGAGTAAGGGAAGTGTTTTATTCGAATGTGGTAGATGCAGGGCTGAGGAGAAGTAACTACCCCACAGGCACCGCAGGCTCAGACCCCAGCTGACCAGTCCAGGCCTGGATTGGCTGAGCTGACGCCAGTATTGGGGGTGCTGCCACCCTCCGAGTGAGGTGTTGGGGATGGTAGTGTGTCCTGAGCACCAGCTGGGGTGGGGAGCATGGTGCCGTCCCCCTCACAGAGTGCCGGGGACTGGGGCAGGTGGGCAGTGCAGGGGCCTGTGGGATCTAGAAGGCAGAACCAGGTTAGGGTCTGCCGGCGGGGGTAGGAAACCAGGGGAGCATGGATCGCAGGGATGGCACCCACATGGAAACATGGATATTTTTCTTGTCATTTAATTTCTTAAAAGATAATTTGAAAAAAAATAAGATGATTTTAACAAAAACGTGATACTGCCTTGTGGATTTTTACCAACACAGAAGTGATGTACATGACAGTAACACAGAGGCTGGGATGGGATGTGGAGGTATCTGGGGTGAGGTCTTACGGATGTGCTGAGGACGGAGACGAGCCCTCCACGGGTGCTAGGAGCACAGGCACAGCAAACACGCTGGCTGCCGGGTGCAGTGGACCCTGGCTGGGCCAGGCAGATAGCCCACCCATTTAGGGGGCTGAGTGTAGAAGGGGCAGCAGCTCTGGCGGGGGTGTGCACACAGGGGAACCCACAGGTCTAGTCCATGAGGAAGACCCCTGGGCCAACGTCTGGGAAATTCATTTTGAGAAGAAACCAGACTTGTGCCTATGAAGCCCCGCCTGCTCTGGTTGTAGCTTACCTCTGCCATACTCTTCCTTGTCATACGAGAACGGGGCCAGATGTAGTTTCTTGAGCACATCATGTTCCCTTTCCTCCATCCTAGTTGTGTCTCCTCTCCTTTTGCACGGAATCTTTTGAGAACCTGCTGGTTATGGTACAGCTTTGCTATACCTCATCCTTTACAGTGTATTGGCATCTTATGTGGGGGGTTAGTACATTCTGTGGCTAGTTTAATGCAGAAGTTAAGGAAAGTCAGCACCATTCATAAGCTATAATGCATACTTTACTCCTGTGTACTCACGTTTGCATAAATACATGATACCTGCGGTGGCACACGCTCTCACAGCTTAGTGATCGGAGCTCCTGCACTTGAGGCCGTCCTCCCCAGGAAAAGCATGGGCTCCGCTGAGTGTGTGGTGGCTGTGCAGGAGGCACAGGGCTGAACCGAGAGGGCCCCCCCATTGTGTGCCCACCTGGGAAATAGCTAGGAAAAGGTATGCCCTTTTTCCTTCCATAGGCACAATTAATATATTTTTATAAGGTGATTTACCCATAAGTTAAACTATAACTTTACATTAGAGCTTGTGAGAAATAAAAGAATGTTGTAAGTGAAGGCTGTAATATGGCATTTTTGACTAAGTCTTTCTTGAATTATAAAGCAGTACAGGTATCATGTCCTTTGTCAGGAATCTTCCTGCAGTCTTGGCCTGTGTTTATTTTTAAGAATCAGTGTGTGTGGTTATATGGTACAGTGTGTTTCATACTCTAAAATGACACCAAGATTTTGGAAAGTAATGAAAATTCATATCACATGTACCTTTGCCATTAAGAGAATCAGTCAGATATGTACTTTGGTGATTTACCTATACATATAATGAGAATTACTCAGTTTCCTTATAGTTAATCCACATCAAGTTGAACTTGGGGAAAAAGAATTCTTAATATGTTTATTACTAGTAATATGCATTTAATTCTATCAGTTGGGAACAATGGTTTACTGATGTATGAAGAAGACAAAGATAATTCCCTGTTTTTGCAGACAAGCAGCAAAGATGAAGATTTTTTAGACCTTTCTGTTGACGTGGAACAAAATACATCAATTACTCACTGCTTAAGGTATTTATAGAATTATTTGTTTTGAGGTTTAATGTTATCTTTGATTTGTTATATTTTAAAATGAATACATGATTCCTGGTATATACTGAATACATTTATTTACACAGGGGTTTTAGCAACACAGAGACCCTCTGCAGTGAATACAAATATTACTGTGAAGAATGTCGCAGCAAACAGGAAGCACACAAAAGGTAACATGGGGTTTTCTGAATTTGTTGGTAATTCTTGGGTAATGGATTTATGAATATGCTTTTCTAGTTGAAAGTGATTTATGAAAATTTACAGTGAGTAAAAGTTATTAATGTTATCAGCAATTAAGACTCATTAAGTAATTACTAGATAATCAAAAAATCTCTGTTAGGGCATGTCCCATGTTTAATCATAACTAGTAAAGTTAAAATAATTAGCTTTGATGCTTTCCTGATACGTAAACTTTGTTCTTGGCAGAGAGGAGTGAGAGGAGAGAGTACTGCCCTCACCACATCTGTTTCTGCTCTTCTTACATAGATTTTGTACCTTCTCTTAGTGTGTTGTTATGAAAACTTGATTTTGGTGCTGAGGAATGGAGTTATTATTTTAAGTTTTATTTTGAAACAAGTTCGCAGAAAAGTTGCATGAACAGTGTATAGAATGCTGCTTTTTCCTCTACACCATTTGTAAGTAAGTTACTGATATGATGCTTCATCATTCCTAAACACTTCACTGTGTATTTCCTACAAACAAGGAAAATTTAAGTGTCCCCAGTTGTCTCAGTAATGTCCTTTATAAAAAAAGGATCCAGCCCAGAATCACACATTATATTTAAGTGTGATTGATTTAATTTGACTCTTTAAGGCTTTTTTAAAAAGCCTTTTTTAAGAGATAGTTCCTCAGTCTTTCCTTGACCTTAATTGTCTTGACACTTTTGAAAATTGCAGGTCATTTCTTTTGTAGAGTGTCCCTCATTTGGGGACTCATGCTTGGGGACTACTGTCTTCGTGTTTTCTTGTGATTAGATTCAGGGTATACATCTTGGGTAGGAAGCTCACAGAAGTGATGTTGTGTGTCTTATTGTATCCTTTTAAGTGGCACACAATTTTGATTTGTCCCTTGAGTCAGGTGTCCCCAGGACTACTCCATGAATCACTAGAAGGCCTCATGGGATTCAGCATTGCACACAGGGCTAAGGAAAGGATGCAGAGCAAAATCAGCAAAGGAAAGGATGCGTGGGCGAAGTCTGAAGGAAACCAGACGAACTTCCAAGAGTCCTCTCCCCATGCAGTCCCACATGATGCACTTGATTTCTGCAGCACTGAATTGTGACGTGTGAAGAGTGTTGTCTACCAGGGTAGCTCAGTACAGACTCGGTGCCCTCGGTTTTTATTGGAGGCTGGTCACGTCAGCACCCTCCGTCTCCCGTGAATCAAACCTCCTGGAAGGAAAGCAGGTGCTCAGGAGCAACCATGTTGTTTGCACAATTTAGGCACAGTTTACCCACCTCAAAATGGTGGACGTGTTCCTGAAATCCAAGTTCCTAGAAGCTAACCAAGGACTGACTTAACAAGCAGGACTTTCTAAGCATAGCAGTCTCAGGTCTGCTACCTTAACTCTTTTTGATACATCCCATTACTTTGAATACTTGATTAAGGTGATGTCTGCCAGACTTCTCCACTACAAAGCTATACTTTTCCCCTTTGTCATTCATAAGTATTTAAGTCTTAGTGTGGACTCAAGGATTCCTGTTGTTGTTTTTTTTTTAATTCAGTGGCTTACAATCCATTACCAGTTTTATTTATTTTCATGCTCAAATTATCCCCAGTTTGGTCAATGGACCAAACAAGGTGTTCAAGGCTCAGCCTCCACCCTGGAACCAGTGCTATCTCTCAGGAGCCCTGGTTCCTTTCTGTCCCTGCTCTCTCCCATTGTAGCATCTGATGAGTAGTGGTAGTGGACGGGAGCCGAGCCAACTCGACTGGCCCCCTACCTTCATGTCCCCCTTCTCTCCAGCCCTTTGCCTCCCTGTCCTGCATCTGGAGAAGCGCTAATGCTGTGCCTTGGGAACCTCAGTATCAAGTTGTTAGGGCCACTATGCTGCTGCTGAATATATGCCTGCGATTTAGTAACTGGGATTCTTTTTATTCCTAAATCCTTAACTTTTGCTGCATTTTTGTAACTAGATCCATGTCTTATTCCCTGGTCATGCTAACCTGTAAAGCATCGTGTCAGAATCTTTTCATCAATGAAGGACTTACCTTGTTCTGGTCAATATCCCCAACTGCCTTTGCACAGCCTTCCCCAGTGGGGTCCTCCGAATCTGACCCATGTTTCTTGTTAGCTGGATCCCTAGTGTAGTGACAGGTTGATGCTGACCAGTGGCCTGGCTTTCTCAATGGTCGCTAATGCTGATTAACCCCTTGTTGGGGTCCCTCAGAACATGTCAGTGATGTGCTCCTTGTTTATATAGAGCTCGCGCTGCAGGAATGGGTTCTCACCTTGGCTTCCTTTCCTCCCAGGCTCACATCTCAGTCCCCTTAGCGTCCTCCTCACAGCTGACCAGGGGAGCACTGGCCCTTGCACCTCCTCATTGTGATTTGTCTGTAGTGAGTCCTTGTCTGTGTTATGGTTCCTAAGAACATGGACTTCAGCCTATGGAATTTTCTCTTAGTAATTGTACCATTACTGAGCTGTTTTGTGTGCTTGTGGTTGAGATGTTAATCTGTGGCAGAGCTTGCAAATTAGTGCCCTGGAGGCCACATTTAGTCTGTAGACCTTTTACTTGGTTCACGCACAGTTTATTAAAAAATGGGAAATTTTACTGGTATGGTTTCTGATTATTCTTGAAAAAAATTAAAAGATCAAATGATGCTGGAATCCTGGGCCTGCATTCCATCACTGGCACCTGCAGCAGAACAACTGGTGATCTAGTTAGGGGGTGTCTGCAGGCAAAGTTGGTTCTCCCCCACACTTCCAAACCTTGGAGCGTTTTCACTTCCAAAACTTAGCACCTGCTGCCTCTTCTTTGGAGATTTGTCACCTCCCCAGAAGCATTATCTTAGTACATCATGTGCATATGACTTTGGTCACCTGCCGGGAAGAACTGCCTTAGTGTACATCATGTGCATATGACTTCAGGGTCAGGTGTTTCTGGGGGACGTGGAGGCCAAAACAGGGAGGATGCGCTCTCTTAATTCACCATAGCCATGCAACTTCTCCTTACTTGACTGCTAAAATCATATGAGTTTGCAACCAGGAATATGGTTTGGGCAGTACATTGTTGCTAGGATAATGATGCCTGTAATCTGCTTAGTTCTGGTCTAATGGTAAAATATTTTTACTTGGTTTGAAGAGGACATGCTTATTTTTAAAAATCATATTGTTTGGTGAGCATATGTTTATTGCAGAGTTGTGAAATTTCTTGAAAGTTTAAGCTGCAAAGAATGCTTTTCTTCAGGGAAAATGAAATTTCTTTGAGAAATAATGCTACACTAATTTTTTCAAGTCCCCCTTATAGATTTGTTGATTTAGGAATAATACAGAAGAATCTTACTTTTTGTTTTTTTTCCATGGGAAGGCTCGGGGAATCAAACCCAGGTCTCCAGCTCAGCAGTCAAAAATTCTTGCCACTGTGACATTGTTGCACTGCCTCCCCTTTTTTTTAATTGGGAAAAAAGTACTAAAGATTCATTTAGTAAAACTAATTGCATCATGACCAAGTGGGTTTTCCATATTGTTGCCTTCAGTTTGCTTCTGTTTTGTTGATGATTTTTACATGTATACTTGTAAGAGATATTGGTCTGTAGTTTTCTTTTCTTTTAAGACCTTTGCCAAGTTTTGGTATTGGGTTTATGCTGTCTTCAAAAATGAATTGGGAATCATTCCCTCCTCTTCTTATTTTGAAAGTTTTTGTAGAAGATTGGGGTTATTTTTTCTTTAATGTTTGATAGAATTCACTAGAGATGCCATCTAGGCCAGGGAATTTCTTTGGAGGGAAGGTTTTTAACTACAAATACATACAGCACTATAGGTTTTCTGTTGTTTTTTTGCTTCAGTTCAGGTCAGTTGTGTGTGTGTTTTATTAAAGGCACTTGTCCATTTAATCTAAGTTATCTAATATCATAATGCTATTCATAATATTCCCATTATCCTTTCTGTTATTTTTTATTTTTTTAACTTCTCATTTGGAAATGATTACAGATTCACAGGAAGTTGTAAGATAGTTCAGAAATAATGAAGAGAGGTCTGATGTGTCACCTTCACTCATAACATCTTACTCAACTATTGTACACTGTCAAAGCCAGGAAATTGATATTGGTATAATCCACAGACCTTAATCAGATTTGCTGTTTCGCATGCACTCATTGTGTGTGTATAGTTCTCTGCAGTTGTTTCACATGTGTAGATTTGTGTAACCACCACAATAATCAAGCTACAAAACTTCCATGACCAAAAAGTCTCCTGTGTGCTTTCCCTGCATATATGGTCACATGCAAAAAATAACCTTCTCTACTGCTGCCCCTCTTCCTAATCCCTTGAACCACAGCTCTGCTCCCCATCTCTGTAATTTTGTCATTTTGAGAATGTTAGATAAACAGAGTCATACAAAATGTGACCTTTTTGTGGTTGGCTTTATTTTAAAAATCCATATGACGTCCTTGCAAGCCATCCAGGGTGCTGTGTGAGTCAGTGGTTTTTTCCTTTTGACTGCTGAGTAGTGCACTGGCATACTTCACTACCCTTTCCATGTGTTTCCTCTGTTTGGTTTTTTTTGTTTGTTTGTTTGTTTGTTTTTAACATGGGCAGGCACCGGGAATCGAACCCGGGTCCTCGGGCATGGCAGGCAAGCATTCTTACCTGCTGAGCCACCGTGACCCGCCCTGTTTGGTTTTTGATATTGGTGATTTGTCTTTTTTCTCTTTTCTTAGATAAGATTTGCTAGAATTTTATAACTTTACATACATTGAAACCTTTGTTGTTTCTGTTTCATTGATTTCTGCTCTTCTGTGCTTTCTTTTTTCATTCTGCTTGCTTTAGGTTTCATTAGTTTCTAACTTCTTAAGGTAAATACTTAGATTATGATATGAAACTTTTTTTTCTAATCTCTCAATATTTAAAGTTGTGAATTTCCCTCTATGTGCTATTTTAAGCTGGGTTTAGTAAAGTTTGGCGTATTGTATTTTGTTTATCATCCAGTTCAAACTATATTCTAATTTCCCTTGTGATTTTCTCTTGCCCGTTGAGTGATCTAGAATTATGTTGCTTAGTTTCCATATTAGGAGATATTTTCTAGATATTTTCTGTTGTTTATTTTGGTCTGCGAACACACTCTGTATGAATTCCATCTTTTGAAATTTATTGAGACTTTTATTGCCTAGTACATTGGTGAATATTCCATCTGTACTTGAAAAGAATGTGTATTCTGCAGTTTGGGGTTGTAGTGTCCCGTAAGTGTCAATTAGATGATTAGTGTGTTCGTATCTTCCCTGTCCTTACTAATTTTTTTGTCATTGAGAAAAGTTGGTTAACCAACTCTGATTATGCATTTATCTGTTTTCTTTAATTCTGTCAAATTTTGATCCATGTATTTTGAAGTGTTGCTATTAGAAGCATACCCTTTTAAGATTGTTATCTTCTTGATGAATTGACTCTCATTATAATGAGATATTCTTCTTTCTGTTTGGTAATATTCCTTGTCCTGAAATCTGCTTTATTTAAGATTAGTGTAGCAGGGTACATCTTTTTCCATCCTTTTACTTTCTTTTTTTCTCGGTAGTTGCAAATTATTTAATTAGATTCTATCAAGAAAGGTAAAACACCTCTTACGTTAGACTGCAAAATGAAGTACTTTATTGTTTTAAAGATATAAAATGCAAGAAAATGTATGATATAAATTCATCCAAATTTTAAATAGTTGTTTGTGTGATAGGTAAATGCCATTTTAAAAAAAGGAAATTTAAATAGGTAATTTGTTAATTTACAGAAGATTGAAAAAATGTTCTGTCCTTTTTTTTCATCAGCATATAATGAATGCTGCTCCTTGTTTTTTGTAGAAAACAAAACATTTTATTTTAAGATAACTTTCTTTTTAAATGATGACAAACATCAAGATCTCCCTAATGTGACCTTTCTCTGAGTAGGTTTGGATGGAAGGAAAACTAAAATCCAGGAAATTCTCTGCTATTTTGGTGGGATTGGTGTTTTGAGCAGGAAACCATCTTCTTTTATTTTTCTTGGGCTGAAATATCTGTATCCTGAATTTCTCATTCCTTACATGTGTATCTGTTTTACTTTGAAAGTTGCTGGAATGCAGTAAACCAGAAACAGAGCATCTTTTAAAAAGGGAAATTTATTTATTAAGTTGCATTTACAGTTCTAAGGCTGTGAAAATGTCCAGATTTAGGCATCCAGGGAAAGAGACCTTGGTTCAAGAAGGCCAGTGACATTTGCAGTTTTTCCCTCAGCTGGAAAAGCACATGGTGACATCCACTAGCTTTCTCTCCAGTAACCTTCAACTGCTTCCCTGTCCTTTGTTGGCTTGGTCGATTCTGGTGGCTCGAAAGCTTTCTCCAAAAGGGTTCCTCTTAAAGGGCTCCAGGAAGCAACCGCACCTTGAATGGGTAGAGGTGCATCTCTGTGGAAACCTTCTAATCAAAACCATCTACCACCCCCCAAAAAATAAAAAATAAGAAGGGTTACTACCCACAATTTGGATGGGTCATATCTGCATGGAAACAATAAAAATGATTTTACCCAGCATATTAAATGAGGATTAAAGGACATGGCTATTTTGGGGTACATAATAGCTTCAACCTGGCATAGTATCCCGACAGTTTTCTTCTCTTTTTTTTCTGGAACCACCTGAATTTTGCATGCTGGTCTCTCATCAGCTTTAAAATGTGACTCCATGGATATGTTTGGTTGACATTATCATGTTTATCCCCATGAGTGTTTGATTTCTTTGTGGTATCTAACACTTCCTCCTCTTATAGGAAAATATTTGCCAAATAGGATTCAAATTCCTTATGTACTGTCTGAGTAAACATATTTTGTAAGCTATTTAGATTTTTCTTTTCTCCATTTGAGCTTTTTTCTCCATTTGTTCTTGCCTAGTTTTTAAAAGCACGTTTTTACTGCGCAGCAGTCCATTTCCATTGTTTCTCTTCCTCCTAATCTTAACTTGTTTTATATCGAGAACATTTTTCTTCTGGGCCTACACTCCACTGGATAGTTTTTGTTGGATTGTAAAGCTTGCGTTTTAGCAACTCTACGTGAGTTTAATAAAAAAAATTGATGTTTAATAGTTGAAATACTGTATGCATAATTTTATATCTTGACCTTTTTACTGGTCAAGATTTCAAAAAAATTTCATATCATAAATGTTTTCCCATGTCATTTAGAAATTTTTGAAGTTGTATAATATTTCTTCTGTTTGTATTATAATAATTTATTTCAGCATTTCCTATTATTGAATAGTTAGAATTTTTCCAGTTTTTCACAATATAAAATAATTCTGGAACATGATTTTTTCCCCCCAGAAGTCTTGTACTTAAGATTATAATGTAGTTCATATTCCTGTGGGATTATGAAGTCAAAGGCTGTATATAAAGCCTCTTATATTAAGGGATAAAAAATCCCTTAATAAATGGGATTATTAAGTCAAAGGCTATATATAAAGCCTCTTAGTTCCTGTCGCTAGGTTATGTCTCAGGTTGATTAGTTATTTACATTTTTTTTTTAAATAATTTTATTGTTTTAAAAAGGACAGGGTAATTGAATAGCCAATATTTTAAGAGCATTAATAAACTGCCCACCATATTCAGGACTAGAATGTAGATTTGGTATGATGTGTGTTTTTTTTTCCACTTTTATTGCAGGCATTGGCTTAGTAAATTTCTTTTTAAATTTTTGGCCAAAAAGTGTTTAGCTTTACTGAACCTATATAGAATTAAATTTTGCAACATTCATCAAGTAGCTCTCATAGGTCAGGTATGTTGCTTAGAAAGTAGAGAAATAAAATTGAGGAAATAGTTTCTACCTACTAAGAGTTAGAGCCTAGAGGGAGTCGCCTGCAGTTCTTAGAGTGTAGTAAGTATACACGGATGAGGGGAAACTGGGAAGTACCCTTGGAGGATTGGAGAGAGCAGTTCTTTGTTTATGGCGTTGGAGCCAAGCTTTGAAAGGAGAATAGGTGAAGTAGGAGTGCAAAGGCCATCTCAGGGAGAAATAGTATGTAAAGACATGATAAAGGTAACTTAGAATGTAAAGAAATAGCCTGTGTTTCACAATTTAAAACACTTAAACTCCTAAATTTTCAGATCATTGTATTCCCATCCTAGGATCCATATAGTGGTCATTCCTGAAGTGGCGCTCCTGCTGCTCTCTAGCAGACACCTGTAGAAGAATGGTCTTCCCTGCTTTTTCAAAGTCTTTTAAGCTCGATTTGTTACTGTATTAGATAAATTGATCAAATTGATTTTGATCTCCATGCACAGCCAAAGCAATTAGTGGCTTCAAGGAAGCAGCTTTTCCTCCACCATTCCTAGGCATCACTTGTGTTTGGTTTGATCAAAAGAGATGTGTATTTCAAAAACAGTTATTTCCTCATGGGGGGCTGATGCCATTCCCAGTCCATCTGCTTCAGAACCATATGGCGTGCTGGGTCAAATGATAGTGTTTGACGGTGATGGCTGTGGGGTGGGGAAGGGGGACTGAAGAGGTTCAGAATGTTACTTGATACTCTGGCTTTGCCAGTATAAAAATAATTGATCAAAATATGCATTGATGAAACCAACTGTTAACTGTCTGTTAATTGGCTATCACAGTGCATTGGTTCTTTTAAGGATGTAGTGGATGTCTTTTATGAAATTTTGTTTTTGTGTTTATTTTTAATAGGATGAAAGTTAAAATTCTGCCCATGATTCTAGCTCTACACCTGAAAAGATTTAAATATATGGATCAACTTCATCGATATACGAAACTTTCTTACCGGGTAGTTTTTCCTCTAGAACTTCGTCTGTTTAACACTTCAGGAGATGCAACCAACCCTGACCGAATGTATGACCTTGTTGCTGTCGTGGTTCACTGTGGAAGGTAACTGCAGCCCCGGGGCCCGCACGGTGAGGGTTTCGGGGAGAGGCCCGTGCCCAGGAATCGGAGTGTGGAGCTCTGAGAAGACCTTCATGGTTCGGTGCTTTTGTGTCAAGATGAGTTTATTTCAGAGTGGATTTTTCAGATAATATATTTCATTTTCTCCTTTAAAATTTTGTATTATATATTAAAATATTATATTATTGCCTTAATTTTTATTCTTATTGTTTAAATGTTATTCTAACAGTACTGTGTCCAAACTCCAAGAACTTTAAAGCTTATTATTTCCTCTCCCTTCCCCTCCCCTCCCCTCCCCTTTTCTCATCCTTTTGTTGTCATTGGTAAAAATGATACTACCTAGATAGATATTGCAAAATAAATATTTCCTGAGATTAATTGGATATGTTCATCATGTTAATGGTCTTGAAAAACATTTAAATTGAATTTGGAAATAATTTTCAAAGAGCTGTTTTCTGATTTTACCAGTGTGTTTATTTAGTATTTCCTGTTAGCCAATTTAGTGTGCTATCTCACTGTCATTCTCCTTTATAACATGATATGTATGTCTTCTCCTCATGAAGATATATATATATAAATTTATAAAGACTAACCTAAAAATATTCTCAAGGTACAAGAATATCACATAAGCAAAACTAATCAAGATATATATTTGAAACAGTCTTCTTTGACTGCTTAGAATTTCCTTTAGAATTTTAAAACAGGGCCCTCATCCTTTTCCCCTTGGTTTGGGGAGACTTTGCTAACATGCTTTATCCAACTAAAAACAAGCACAGCTTTCTCGTCTTTAGCGGTCCCTCCTGGCTTTCTTCTTAGAATATATGGAAGAAATGTGAACTGAGAAGGCAGTAATATTTCTGTACTAGTCTTTTACCCCAATACCTGTGTCAGCCTTGGCTCCTCATGGTAGTAATCTTTCTTTTCTCCTGGAGCATTCTGTCTCCAGGTGAAGGTGATGTCTTCGTAGGACTAAAGTGGCAACAGCCAACTGGAAGAACCTTGGGGTTGTGGATTAGACCCGAGGTTTCAGCCCCGTGCTGCCTGTGTTGGCCGCATGTCCTCATCCAGAACTTCCTGAACATTGTTCTCTCTTCTGTGAAATGTGCACTGTTAGGATGGAAAGGAAAATGTCCATCATTTAGCTGCTGCTGCTGTTTTTTTTTTTTTTTAACCAGGGTCGTGTTAGAGAAATCATGCAATATCCATTTGTGTCTGGCCTGTTTCACTCAGCAGTTTTGCCTCTTCAAATTCATTGACAGTTTTACTCTACTTAAATGATACTGGCTCTTTTGGACTTGTTCTCCCACAAGCTTTGGAGCTCTGATTTTCCTAATTCTGATCATGACCAGGCCCCCTTCTTGTTCTCTCTCCTTTTCAAATTAAATGTGCTCTTTGCAGCCTCTAGACTCTTGTCTTAATCTGTTTTTTTTTTTTCACATGGACAGGCACCGGGAATTGACCCAGGTCTCCGGCATGGCAGGCTAGAACTCTGCCTGCTGAGCTGCCGTGGCCCATCCTGTCTTAATCTGTTTTTAAACCTTTCTTTACTCTTGCCCACTTCTTCCCCCAGTTTTAACTCCATGGTCAGTTATTTAAAGGATGTTCTCACAACTGCCCTCACATTCTCTGGCCAGCTTTCCATTTCTTCAACCTCGGCATTGTCAATGACAGTCATCGCTGCACAGAATTGCATAGAGCGACTTCCTGACTTTGCTCACAGCCAGGCTGTCTGACTTCGGGGAGTTCAGTGCTGGGTGGATAAGTCACAGCAGTTCTTCCAGTCCTCCCCAGCCAATACCAGACACCTCTTGTTAGCCAGAATTTGCTACTTTGTATTACTTTATTTTTCTGTGTAGATGTCTGTCTTGTGAGAACAAGAGCCTATTGAGACAAGAAATAATGGATCCGTGGACAGACTAATTGTATTTCTTAATCATTTTTTCATTTTCTTATTTTATCATCAAATTCTCTTCATAGGTATGTATGATAGGGAATTATGGAGGCTTCACGTTTGCTTGCATCCTTCAACTGTTGAGGTATCCCATTGCAGCATGTCTGTGCCAGTCCCACCTGTTCATTTTGTATCTCAAATGCCTAGTGTGTAGTAGTTTTCCAATAAATGTTTGCAGAATTATTAAATATTATCCCTTAAGTCCATTTGAGACACTGACTTGATCATGTAACCAACCTCCCTGGGTTCTTCCTCCCTCTTCCTCTTACCTCCCTCTCGTTAGAAACGATCCCTCCATTGTCATCCTGTTGGCTCTGCTCTAATAGCACATTCTACCTTGGGTTACATTTTTGGTGTAGTTATGTATTATACTACAACTGTCCTCAGGGCAAGAAATTGCTGGCATCTCCACCATTACTCCAGCAGCATTTATTTGTACATATTAGGCATTTGTAGATATTGAATTGACAGTGTTTTGTGTTCAGAATGTAAATCCCTAATAAGCCAGTTCTCGGAATACAGTTTAGCCTCATCTTGTGTGGCGTCATCTTGTTACTAGTTTCTGAAATTAACTTTGTCTACTATTTTCAAACTAGCTCTGTGCTTCAAAGGGAAAAACTGCCTCGCTTATATGCTCTTACACCTGCCAATCCTTGACCCACCCACCTCCTTCCCTCTCAGCTTCTGTTCTTCACCCTGTCTGTGGTTTTTTATTTTTATCCCCTTTAAATTTTCTCTCCTATTTCTTACCTTTTTGTGAAACACTGGATTCTTTAGATAAATCCTAAAGAAATGAAATAAGCAATGTTATGAAAGCAAAAGCTTTTGTTTTAAAAATACTGTTTTAGTTTTGAGGTGTTTGGCTCTGTAGTGAAAAGTTTACAAAGTACTCTTGTTGTGCCTTTCTGTCACCCAAGCCATTCATCTCAACCATAGGACCAGAGGATCCAAGGAGCCCGAGGCGTTGCAGAAGCTAGCTTACTCAGATCTGACTGAGGTGGCTGCAAGGGTAGCATCAATTATAGAACTACAGTTTTGTAAAGATTTATATGTTTTTATCAGACTTAATCATATTTAATTGGGGTAGATTAAAATCTTTGCCATGTGCTTTTATAAAGCAAAGAAATTCTTTTAAGAGAGGTAACAGCAACAACAAAAAGTCTTCCATGCCAGAGACCCGGGTTCAATTTCTGGTGTATGCCTATGCCAAAAAAAAAAGTAACCCCTCCATAATTTATTTTTATGCGTATCTAGATTTCTGTATTACAGTTTTGTTTAAATTAAGATGCAGAGGTAATTATAATTGGTGCTAATAATTAGGTACTAATATTAACCATTGGGTAAATGACATTTGCTTTTCAAGAAATTTATGAATTTTAAACTTGATTTCAGAACTGTAGCTCTCATATCTTTGTCTTTTCAAGATTGGAACTTTTCTCAAATGAAAAACTATTCCCAGGAGAGAAAGACTTAGAAATAATTCTACATTCATTGTTCTGTAATTTATCTTTGCATATTCAGGCTGTGACACATATACACACACACAGCTAGAAAAATTTATTTACATCTTTCATAGAAGTAAATTGGAAAGTTATTATAAAAACAATAAATTTAATAAAATAGCTTTCTATAAATAGGATATTGGTTATACCTCTTAATAGTATCGATTATTTGATTTTAAAATTGAATGTCAATTTAAATCAGTGTAACTTGATCTTATTTTGGGAAGAATGGGTATGAGTTATTTTTATCTATTTCATTTTTTTTCCTGCTCCTTAGAACAAGAAATTTAGGGCATATACAAGTAATATTAATAAGCACTGTATAAAACTAACTCTTCTTTCTCTTTGTTCTAGTGGTCCCAATCGAGGCCATTATATTGCAATAGTTAAGAGTCATGATTTTTGGTTGTTGTTTGATGATGACATTGTAGAAGTAAGTAGTTAGTTTTATAATATCTTATTATTCTTTGAAGTTGTATGTTTTTATCTTTACGCTTTTCTCACAGCTTCTCATTCATATATGACAGTTTGTGAATATTAGACAAATGTCTTTAGATTGTAGTTTAATTCCAACTTCTTACCCTCTGACACTAATCACAATGCTTGAGAGGTTACCTATCCTTTACATTTAGAATAAAACAGAGATAAGCTTTCCACAACAGAGCTATCATATTTGAATTTCATTTAAAAAAATTGAACTATGTTATACATACATTAAAGTACACAGATCTTAAGCAAACAACTTAATGAATTTTAACGTATACCTCCCCCCAGCCCCAGCCCACCAACCCCCATGTAATCCTTACCCAGATCAAGTCCCCAGCAGGTAGCGGGCTCTCTTGGTCAGTACCAACAGCTCTCCCCACCCCTCCATCTCCCAGAACCCACTTTGAATGTGATTATCGTGCCTGTTCTTGTTATAAATAGACTCATGTAATGTGACTTTTTTGTGTGTCTGGCTTTTTTTCATTCATCATTGTATGTGAGATTATTATTGTCTGTAGTTGTAGTTTTTTATTGTTCTCTAGTTTCCACGTGTGTGAATATATCATATTAGAAAAATGAGTCTTTTTGGTAATTATTGATAATTATAAATAAAACTGCCTTGATCATCCTTTACATGTGTTTTACTGGAGATATGCACTCATTTCTCTTGGGTACATACTAAGTTGGACCATATGAAATTACCACATTTGTGGATTTAAAATGGTTAACAGTGGGTTCATATGGTTCAACATACACCTAAGAGTAGAGTTGTTGGATCAAAGAGCAGTTGTGTTTAGCTTTCAAAAATATTACTAAACATTTTCTTGAAGTTTGTCTACCATTTTACATTTCCATCAGCTATGTGTGAGAGTTCCAGTTGTGTCCGCATCCTTACCACTACTTGGCATTGCCAGTCTTTTTATGCTGTCTGCTTGTACGGAGTTATTTTATAAATGAGAAAATGAAGGGCTAGACTCAAAGAAATTTTGAAGACTTTACTGGATTTAAGTAGTCCAGAAAGCTCATTTATATATTAATAATGCTTACATTTTATCTCACAGAAAATAGATGCACATGCTATTGAAGAATTCTACGGGTTGACGTCAGATATCTCAAAGAACTCTGAGTCTGGTTACATCCTTTTCTATCAGTCTCGGGATTGAATGGAGAACTGTGATGAAGAAATACTTTCTGCCTCATTTCTTCTCTGGTTATTTTGGAAAGGATCAAGCACTGATTTTTCAAGAAAAGAGATGCAGAAAGCTCAGGGGGCAGTAGCACACTTTGCACACAATAAAGCAAAGACTGGATTCAGAAGCCCTTCTATCATGGTAGTTGATTTATTTGCTCAGGTATCATGCTGTCTGTGCAGTTCCATTCAACACGTAAGTGAAATCAGAGTTACCCAGCTTCTCTTGTAAAACAGCCTTCCGGTAATTGACACGCATTTTCTCTTTATAAATTGCACCAATAATTATTTGAACTTCTTGGGTGCAATAAAAAGAATAGGAATCTGTACTGGATTGTACTGATTATTTAAGAAGATAATAATGAATACACTGCATATATTTGATTTTGTTTAGTATGTACAGAAAGCATATTCAGTGGTTTTTTCCAAGCATAAACCAGATATACTTTTGGGCCCAACACTCACAGTTGCCTTCCTGATGTAATAAACTAACAGATACTAGAATTCAGTATCAGGAAGACAAATATGTTTTGCTTCTCTGAAGAAGCTTATAATAATATACAGTATATGTATATGTAGGGAACAATTGGTCAAAAGTGGCTTTTTGTTTCCCCAAGGGGAAAGACTGGCTTTGTAATTATAATTTTTTTCTTATTTATTTTACTTAAAACTGGTAGAATCTAAGTATTGTATGAAGTGCCCATGATTCTGTCAGTAAATTTGAGCATATTTTTATTAGTTTTTGTCAATTTAATTAGTCCTTTTGTTTGTTTCTATTTTTAAGATGAATTTAAAATTCTATAGGAAATCAGTTAGATACCTTGAGAAAAATTTCCAGGAGAAACTGATATCTTTGGCTAAATATTTGTCCCTTTGTTATAGTTTCTGAGTCAGTTATTTTATTCAGCTTTAATTTTAACAAAATAAAAATATAAAAAATTCCCTGTGGTTGTTGAAATGATAAAAGAAATTCTGCAGTGGTGATATACCAGTCTTTAGAGTTCTTAAATATTCTAACATTTCAAGTTGAGGTCATGCTTGGAAAATTCATGTCATAATAGTTATTTTCAAATGTCATCATCCTTTACCCTGGAAAGAAGTCATCTATTCCTCATGAACCCAGCAGCCCGGGTAGCCAGCTAAAAACCCTTTGAAGATTAAATTTAATGAAATAGACCAGGAATGCAAGCAGTGAGTCCTGTTTTATTTTATTTTTTTCCTCCACATTTACAGATCTTACTGGAAGAATATTCCAAAATTAAAATCTGTATTTGTTAAGACTTCATTCTGTTGAAGGCTTTCAAAGGAACATATGTAGTGTAAAATATTTGTAAACTGTTGCATTTGACATTTTTCTATGCATCAGTAAGTTGTCTGGCAGTGGCCGAATGTAACTTTTTGAAAGTAATTGAATCTTTAACCAAAATAATAGCAATCAGGCCTTGGATGTTCTTTATCAAACCCTTTTCAGACAGTATCTCTCTCCTTTTTTAATTGATGTAATTTTTTAAAGTTATTTTACTAAAACTGTTGAATATGAAAAACAAACAAAAAAAGAATGTTTTTGTCTGCTGCTATTATTAACATTTATTATCTATCTTTTAGCTCAGGAAATGACGTCACCTGTTTGTTCAGTGAACAGATCTTTAACAGGGTCATTTGGCTAATTGGGCTGTTTAAATATGTGCTGGGAGAAAATTAACAAGTTTCTTTTTAAGATATAGTTTGTAAACCTTACCCTGGCTGGAAGTGTTTTGTACAGATTACACATAGGCTGCCTACTCTACCAGCATTGCAAAGAGAATCACAACCAGGAATCGAAGGAAAGTCAGAGCAATGGAAGCGTATCGTTTTTTTTTTTTTCAAGGGCTTAAACCAAATTTTCTTGAAATTTAAAGCTGTATTTTTGCAGCTTTCAGCGCAGAGAAAAAGAATAAAGTGAAGAAGAACCAGTTTTTATATCAGTTTAGGCCACAGCACGTATAAAACAGAAAGATAAAGTAAGTCATTTGTATAAGGGTATAGCATCGAATTGCTATGTTGTGTTTGCTTTTACGTTTTTTTTAGGAAAACCTGCAGCACAAGTCAAACTTCACTTTCATAGTAAAACAACTTCCAGCATTTTGATTACGCTCCATGGTAGTCGCACCCTTTGTTCACATTCACACCATGTTTAATAGGATGATTTGTCAGGGGAGGACTCTGGGGTGATGGTTCTAAATTTACTTTTTACTCTCTGTGCAGCTGAATCTAAGTAAAAAGTCTTGAAGTTGATTAGAAACACAATATATTTTACAAAAAACATAGAGCTGAGGGGGCAGGGGAAATGGTAGATATAGTAAGTAAGAAAAGTGACCTGTATAGAAAGCGTCGTGTGAGGTTGTCTGTTGGTTGACTGTGATTAAAAAGGGGCAGGTTGAAGCTGTAAATGGTGGCAGATTGCTATATAACTGTGTACATGTTTGTTGGGATGGCTGTCCCATATTTTGTATATTGGAATAAAAATTTCTATAAATTATCTTAACAAAGTAAATATCCTGTATTAAGTTCCACTTCTAAGTCGTGTGGCTTCTGTCTTGGAAACTTTGCCTTTAGATGATTACTTAAGACAGGAGCTGTGGGGCTTTAGGAAAGGGAAAGGAGAAGGTGTGTAAGATCTGGATCTTGTTGCCTCTAGCCATCAGTAGGCTTTTTTCTTTCCTTGGTGTCAGTAGGAAGACTTCATTTTCATAACATACTATTCTTGATACTTTCTTTAAAGACACTTCATTAAAGGTTCTCTTAGGAGGTATTTACCTGGGACCTGGGAGGCTAAGGCACTCAGGTTCTGGCTCTTCAGTGGATTTTAACTGTGTGACCTTTGGCAAGTCACTTAACCTCTCTGTGCTTCACAGTCTCCCTCTCTTGTAAAATGGGAGTAAACCTACCTCACAGGGTTGTTGTGGGGATTAATTATAATGTCTGTAAAGCATTTAAAGTTCTTGAAGAAGGCGTTATATAAATACAAAATAATATCTATTAAAGTTGGTTTATTTGTGCTTGTGGGTTTCTAAGTGTGGTGTTTTCTTTTTGCCTAAAATGTACTTGTGAATTAAAACTTACTACTTTTGTTATCCAAAAAGATTTTTCCTAGAGCCACATTCCATGTATAAAACAGCATTTCATATGCACCTGCATTTAGTCAGCACGTGGCTTGCATTTGTCTTTATTTAGTAGGATTGTCTTTTGAAAATTCACAAATTAAAATTTTAAATTTAGCATCATAGATTCGTAGAGGGGGAAATACCTTAAAGGTCAGTGATTTTTTCCACTCCTTCCCGCTTCTTGTGTAGCAGCTGCGCCTGTCAAATCTTTCTTGTGGTTATTCAGCATATATTCGAGTCCTTGAAGCCTCCTCCATTTTGAGGAACTTGAATCATTAAAGTTCCTTTTCCTCCAGCAAGTCTTCTATTCTCAGGACTGGTCTTTGTGTGAAATGCCTTTCCACGCCACCACCACTCTTTTTTTTTTAATTTTTAAATTTTTTTAAAAATACCAAAAAAACACCAAACAAACACAAACATTCGTAATTTTTTATCATTCCATTGTACATATATAATCAGTTATTCACAATATCATCACACATTTGCATATTATCCTCATCATTTCTTGGAACATTCGCATCTATTCAGAAAAAGAAATAAAAAGAAAATAGAAAAAAATTCATACATACCATATCCCCTCCCCTCCCCCTCACTGATCACTAGCATTTCACTCAATTTATTTTAACATTTGTTCCCCCTATTATTCATCTTTATTCCATATGTTTTACTCATCTGTTGGTAAGGTAGATAAAAGGAGCATTAGACACAAGGTTCTCACAATCACACAGTCACATTGTGAAAGCTGTATCATTACACAATCATCTTCAAGAAACATGACTACTGGAACACAGCTCCACATTTTCAGGCCGTTCCCTCCAGTCTCTCCACTACATCTTGACTAACAAGGTAATATCTATTTAATGCGTAAGAATCTCCAGGATAACCTCTCGACTCTGTTTGGAATCTCTCAGCCATTAACACTTATTTTGTCTCATTTCACTCTTCCCCCTTCGGGTCAAGAAGGTTTTCTCAATTCCTTGATGCTGAGTCTCAGCTCATTCCAGGATTTCTGTACCACATTGCCAGGAAGGTCCACACCCCTGGGAGTCACGTCCCATGTAGACAGGGGGAGGGTGGTGAGTTTGCTTGTTGTGTTGGCTGGAGAGAGGTCACATCTGAGCAACAAAAGAGATTCTCTTGGGGGTGACTCTTTTAATTTTAAGTAGGCTTATTAGGCTTACCTAATTTTAAGTAGGCTTGACCTATCCTTTGTGGGGTTAAGTTTCATATGAGCAAACCCTAAGATTGGGGGCTCAGCCTATAGCTTTGATTGTCCGTGCTGCTTGTGAGAATATCAAGAATTCAACTTGGGAAAGCTGAATTTTCCTCCTTTCTCACCATTCCCTGAAGGGGACTTTGCAAATACTTTTTTATTCACTGTCCAAATCACTCTGGGATTTATTGGGGCATCACTCTGGGCAAACCAACAAAATCTCATGTCCTACTCAAGGTTCCATGTACTTATGGTGTTCAGTTAAGCTGTCTATATAAGTTATATTAAGAAACCCCTTAGTCAAAATATAAATTTTGTACCAAATAAACATTTTTTGCTTTAGTCTCGCACATAAGGTAAAATTTTAAAATATTAATTACCATCTATTTTCAGCACCCTCCTGCCACCATTCTTGCAGGCCCTCTTCTGGGAGCATGTTCTCTGATTAAACACAGCAACCAGGGAAACAAAACTGTTGGTGGGGACCCAAGATTGCACCCTCTTTTCAGTCATCTGTATCACACTCTTCATTCTGAATTCTTAGCAAATGAAATCCCCTTTATCGACAAGTTTTCCACCTAAAGTTGAAAAGCCAAGTCTCTTTTCCCCTGCCTTCCCCCCCCCCTTTTTTCAAGTTCTCTTGTTACCTGTTATTTGTGCATGTTATTTGAAAGCTTCTCATCTCCTTTCAGTCATATGTCTTCTGTGATGACTTACTGCCTGTCTCAGTTTTATTCCACAGCTGCTAAAATAACAGCCTGTCACCTTTGAGTGCCCGCTATGGGGTTGGCCCTGTCCTTGGGATTTTACACTTTGTTGTCTGTTTTTAAATGTTAATATTTTAACAATAATCTCTATGAGGTGGTGATGCCCTCATTTTACAAAAGAAAAAAACAGGTTTTCCAAAGGTAAGTAACTTTCCCAAAGCCACTCAGCTGCAAGCAGGTCTAACTTCATTGCCCAACCTCTGCATTGCTTTTATCAAGAGTTTTGCAAATAACCAATATTCATATAGCGCCATAGGTCATAAAGAAAATTGAAGGCATAAGTGGCCGTTAGGGAATATATCACTTAAGAGGGAACAAGGAGGCAGTTTTTGAATAAAATAAGCATAGATAAACTATATAAAATATGTGAAGGAATGGGTTAGGAAAGTATTGATTTCTGACTCACTGGGTCAGAACATAGCTGGAGTTCTGTGTCATGTCTCTGTAAGGTCACTGACAATCTAGAGTTGGTCTCGTGGGCAGGCTGTCAGAGAAACCATTAAAGGAATGGTCGAGGAGAACGGTATTTGGAAGGCTGCCTTCTGGAAGAGAGGAGATTTTGCTTCTGAGGATTGAATTGGGACTGAGAAGAGGGAGAGGGTACGGGAGTTTATGTTAAGTGCTAGGGAGAGCTTTCCAGTGTTTCAGTGAAGAGTGGCCGGCACCCTTGGAAAGCTCTCTGTCAGTGGGGTTCTTAGATGGGCTGGATCCAGTCTCAGGTTAGCTAGATGGGTTCTTAGACTCACCAGATGACTTTGAAGCATTTTCTGGATGAAGCTACTAAGACAGGGACTCAGCCCAGGTCACCCTGTAAATGGCAGAGCTGGTGTCTGGGCCCATATATTCTGTTCCAAGCCCTGTGCTAGTTCTTTCTCCTTTATAAGAGTTGGACACAGAATGGTATAATTTATTCCAGGAAGAAGTTAAGTTGTCACTGTATGGGAAACATTCCATCCCTAGTCCCTGAACTGAAAAGAGTCAGATTGAATAAAACATACTGGCCTCAAGATTTCAAAGTAGTAAAAGTTGATTATATGTTGTCTCCATTTCAGTAGGCAGATGACATCAAAGTGAAATTATGGCTTTGGGTATATCCACCCTCCATAAAGAAAACACTTTCCTTTGAAGCACATTCTGTTTCTTTAGATTTAAGAACTTGTGAATTGTGGTCAACTTGATAGAAGAAATGTTAAAAAGTAACTGAAGGATATTTATTGATAAAACCAAAAAGTAACTAAAGGATAACCATCTTACATGTTTGTGCTATTTATTATTATTCTCCCAGTAAGTCCTTGCATGTGAATGTTGGGTCATTTTGTAAGTAAGATTGCAGAAAGATAAGATCGAACTTTTCATTTTATTGTTCTAAGCCATGGTATTACAGTGTCTTTTCCCATCCACCTTAAAGCCCCCAAACAAGGCTGATTTCATATTGTGTATATTTTGGGATAATAAATGCAGTGATTGGTTGTGTTTTTAATCTATTAAACTTTTTTTTTTGCTGGTGGCTTTTCCCTAGGTAGAAACCATTTTCCATATGGCCTTTAAGATTGCAAAAGTGAATGTTCTAGTTTTACTGACTGCTAGTTTTTTATAACCTGTTGAAGTTTTGCGGTTATCATAAGGGGAAAAAAAAAGCTGATGAAAGAATGAGGTGGAAGGTAGACTTGCAAATTGTGTGGTGGTGGATTAGCTGGTTAAATATGATAATGGAAAGCTTCAGAGAACAGAGCCACAAGTAAGCATTTTATGTATCTTTTTTCCAATATCACATATTTATCATTCTTTGACTAGATTTATCTTTGTTCAGCAGGTGTTAAAAACTTACCATTGGGAACACAAAGTATTGGCTGTGCAGTATCTGGATTTCTATACATTAGGTATACTGTATGTTTTACTATATATTTAACTATTTTATTGGTTTGAATACTTATTCAAGAGATACTTACCGAACATCTACTACTTTCCAGGCCCTGTGTTAGGTACTGACAGACTGGGGCTTGGGGGAAGATGGGTGTATCTCAAAATGTGATAATGTACCTTCATGAACCTAAAGCTACAAACAGCTAAGGTTTATGATTTTTTGCTAAGGTGAGGATGGTGAAAGAGATTTGTGCTTTTAGAGGATAGTGCTGGGCTGTGGAGAGGGGTCTGGAGGGAACCTGAGTTGATTTGATGAGAACTTAGGGTGCCAGGACTTGACAGTGGGTTGGCAAATGGGGAATGAAGGAGAGAGGGTGGTAAGGAGGATCCCAGGTATCTCTAGTTTGCACAGCTAGGTGATTGGAGAAGCCTTTTGCTGAGAACCCAGGAACAGAACCAGGTTAGATCAGGAGTTCAGATTTGGGTAAGTGCTTCTCACCATCACAATGCTGGCTTTTTTATTTATGTACTTCCTGGGGGAAACTGATGCTCAGAGCGGTGATGAGGTACCACAGATTTGGAATCATTATAGAATGACTAACTGATATTCAGTAGACCACAAGCAATAGGAAGATAGGCTATTCTAGCCAAGACAAGTTCAGTACTAAGGGTTTTATTTCACGGAGTTAAATAGAAAATTCATTATAAATTTCATTGTAGAGCATTATATCTAGGTTCTGTTGACTTCCTGCTTCTGACTCCTGCCTGTGGCTTTCTCTGGCTGTCTGAATTTCTGCTGCTTTTAAAGAACTCCAGTGATTGGGTAAGGAGCCACCTTCATTCACTTGGGCCACATCTTAACTAAAAATAACACCTCCAGGAGCTCCTACCACAATAGGTTAACACCCCCAGGAATGGGAATTCGATTGAGCATGATGAAACTGGGGTATGTAATTCATTCTACCACAGGTAGCCTCATGTTTGAAGAACGTTGGGTGCCTTTTTAAAAATTTCTACTAGAAACTAATTGCATTTGTATAATTTTCTTTGGCATAAAAAATATGCTTTTATCTCTAGAAAGATGTTAGGTTTTAAGGATGGTTGAGAGACTTTAGAGCAAGAAAAAAATGCAGTGGATGAGAACCTTGAAAAGTTTTGGAGAGAAACTTTGAGAAATGAATTTATTCCTAGATGGATCAAAGCCCAGTTAAAATTGGATGAAACTGTCCCAGAACCTGGATTCTGCGCTTTATGAGAGATGCAGATGTTTCAGTCATGTAGGAGGAGGATGATTCAAGGGCAGCCTTTCTTTCCACCCGGTGTGTGATGGTTCATTAGCATTCAATTTGCTACCAGCTTCTCCAAGGGAATTATCTCATCAGAGGTATTTTTGGTATGTGTAAAGTTTCCCTCACACAGGTTTCTTGGTGCATTTCCCAGCACCCATCCAGATCTGGGCTGGTGATCACTCGCTGGCCATCATGTGCATCGTCTTCTCATTTGTACGCTGAGCCACGCGGGCACACTTTAAGTAGATGGTGAGCCAGCCCTTCCAGCCCCCTGACCTTGAGCAAATTACAAAACCTTCCCAAGTCCACATAGCTCCTTTACAAAATGGTAAAAGTAATATGATCTTGTAGGGGTATTGTAAGACTTATTTGGGATACATGTAAGATAGACCTAGCATAGTTTATGGCAACAGTTCCTCAAATGGTATTGGTTAGAAACTTACTGCTGAAACCCAACACTGATTTCTCAGATATTTGTTGAATATCTGTTATGTGAAAAGTCTTATACCGATTGTTACATGGGCTACAAAGCTAATCGACCTGTAATAGAAGATATATTCATTAAAAAAAAGATGAAGAAGGATAAAAAGTCTTTTGGGTTCAGAGGAAGGAACCATCAGAGGCAGCCTAGTGTCATGGCTCGTGTTTGAATACACCTCTGAATCCCAGCTCCACCACTTCCTGCTTTCCCTAAAACTGACTGCACTTGAGTGTGACACAGAAATAATTGTGGCCATCTGCTTAGCTCATAGTGTTATGAGGATTAAATGAGTAAGGATTTAGTTGAAAGTACTCAATAAATGTTAGCTATTATATAATTTTTCAGCACACAGTGATTGAGTACCTACCATATGCAGTTGTCAGGAATACAACTGATGAAGGAAACAAATCAATAATTAACCATAGTGAGGCTTATAAAGGATTGCAATGGGGAAGGAGCCCCTCCCTCACTGTCGGCACCAGCTGGTAAAGGTACAGACATGCATTTTCCTTTTGATGGATATGGTCTGCGGCACTAACTGGTAAGGCTTATTATATAGTATATTGTCAGTATTCTGGTCCAACACCCTTTAAAGTCCCTATATAACCTGTATGAATTGTATAGATTGTGCATTTAAAGCTGTTGGCAAGTTGTTATAACATTGAGGGAGAAAACAAGGTCATATGTAATATTTTGTTTGTAAGTATCCTTTGTATCATAGCAAAGGAAATGTTTAAAAGTCAACTGTGATAAAGTAATATTAGTAAAAAAAAAATAATAATTAACCACAGTGATAGTGTTGAGAGCCATAATGGGAATGAAAGTAAGGACCATGTGGAAATGCAGGAAGAGAATGGGAACGTAAATCAGATTACTCAGTAGGGAATGCTTCCCAGAGGAAATATCACTTAAGCCAAGTTTTAAAGGAGAAGTGAGTATTGATTAGATCAAGGAGAGGCTAGAGGGGGGAGGCATTCCAGGTATAAAGAAAATGGCATGTGAGACGGTAGAGTGGTACAAAAAGGCATTATGTATTTGGGGAGTATAGTATCGTAAAGAGTGCATTTGGCAACGTGGGGTAAAGAAGATAGTGTTCTAATCCCAAAGGGCCTAATTTGTCTAGCTAAGGAATTTGAATGTTCCTAAGATGGACAGATTTTAAATAGATGACTGACATCTCAGATTGACTTTCGAGGAAGGTCACTTCAGTAGTGGTGTGGAAAGTAGTTTGGAGGGAAGAGCCTGATGAGAAGAGAAAGACCAATGAAAAGACTAGAGTAATAGAGTTAGGAAGGAGTGGGAGCCTGAACACGTTAATGGCATTGGGGTAGAGATGGGGGATCAGTGCAAAGATAGTGACCAGTGCGTGTGGTGAGTGCCAGGATGGAAGAAGGCTGGGGGCTAGGGAACGCTGAGCACCTTGACATTGGGAGATCAGGACCTGGTGGAAGTGTTAGCTGTGGAAGGAGGCGGGAGAGTCTGTTCTTCCCTCGGACGATGTTCTTCACCTCTTACTCTTTCTTCTTTACACGCCCTCCTTGGGCAACCTCATCCCTGCCCCTGAGTTCGGTTATCATCCAATCCAGGAACTCTCCAGCCCAGCTCCCTGAATTGCAGGCTGATGTTTCCAGTGTGTCTCCAGGACAGCTCCATCTAGATGGTACACAGACCACTCAAACTCAACTCACTCAGCCCCCTTCCTGCCCCAACCTACCCATCCTTCCTGCAGTGTCCCTGACTTAGTTCATGACACTGTCTTCACTCATGTACACCAGTCAGAAGCTGGAAACCAGCCTCGATTCCTTTATCGTCATCCTTCATGTGTATTCAGACACCCAGTCCTGTCAGGACTACCTCCTAAGCATCTCCTGGGTCGTCTGTCTGTCTATGCCTCTAATTCACTGCTATGGCCCAGATCACCACCACTGTGTGCTGCTGAATCAGTCTTTGTGCCTCCAGGTTTGGCCAGCTTAAGTCTGTTCTCCACAGTGAAATTTGAGTGCTACTTTCAAAGTGAATACGTTTATTGTATAAATACTGGTAGAAATCACCAACTTAAAACATTCTCATGTTGCCCAGGGTAAAATCCAAGTTCTGTAATAAGGCCTCTGGTAATTTGGCTCCTGGATTCCTCTTTTTTTTTAAAAAAAATATTTTATTGACAAATTTTCATACACGTACAGTCCATACATGGTGCACAATCGACAGCTCACAATATCATCACATAGTTTTATATTCATCACCATGATCATTTTTAGCACATTTGCATCACACCAGTAAAAGAAAAAACTCATACATCCCATACCCCTTATCCCTCCCTCTCATTGACCCCTAGTATTTCTGTCTACCTAATTTATTTTACCTCTTATCCCCACTATTAATTATTTATTATCCATATTTTTTAACTCATCTGTCCATACCCTGGATAAAAGAAACATCGGACACAAGGTTTTACAATCACATAGTCACACTGTAAAAGCTATATCTTTATACAGTCATCTTAAAAAATCAAGGCTACTAGAACACAGCTCAACAGTTTCAGGTGCTTCCCTCCAGCCACTCCAATACACCATGAACTAAAAAGGGGATATCTATATATTGCATAAGAATAACCTCTAGGATAACCTCTCAACTCTGAAATCTCTCAGCCACTGATACTTTATTTTGTCCCATTTCTCTTTTCCCCCTTTTGGTTAAGAAGGCTTTCTCAATCCTTTGATGCCAGGTCCCTGCTCATCCCAGGATGTCGATGCTTGATTTTGGACATTTTCACAGCCCCCAGAACTGTAAGCTTGTGAACAAATAAATTCCCATTGTTAAAAGCCAGCTCATTTCTGGCATATTGTTACTGAATTAAAACACTTGCTTTCCAGCAGTCACCCCATCACCAACTGCAGACCACCCTCCTCGCACTCTAGATTTCAAATCGCTAGAGAAATCTATGAGGGAGGTAGCGATCTCCTTCACAGTTGCTCCCTGGCACCTCGCTATAGTAGGAGCCTAATGAGTATTGAATGGCTGAATGAATGAGTGAATAAACAGACTCTTAATTTCTGGTCTGGGTGATAGAAGGAGGAATTCATTTTTGGGAATAATGATGTTTGACTTTGAACTTGACATTGAGGTACCTTGATACAGCCAGGTGGAGATGCCCAGTAGGTAGTCATATGTTAGGAGAAAGAACTCATTGAAGGGCTGAGCTAGAGATGGACCTGGGAGTCATTAGTATATATCATTGCCATTGAAGCCATTAGTTAAGATGAGATCACTCAGAAAGCATGTATAATTTGAGTTGTGTAGTGGGCACCCAGTGGGATTCTACAGAACACTGAAGAGGTGAAAGAAGGAAGCCCAAGAAGTGGACAGCCAAGGCAGAGCAGCAAACTGAAAAGAGTGAGTTGATGTAGAAACCAAGGGGAGGAAGAGTTCAAGTACCAGAGAGAGTAGTTGACAGTGTCCAGTGCTAGACAACCAAGTGTGGTGATTAAAGCATGTCCCTTGAATTAGGAAGTAAGTAAGCATCTCAGAATTTAGAAATAACAGTTCACACTTAGGAATTGACGTGACTGCTGTAAGAGCTCACAATCTAGGAACTTTCAAAATGAGCCTCAAGGATCAATCACCTAGTTGCATGCCACACAACTTCATTCCTTTCTGCAATCCATTTATAGAACAAATATTTACACCTACTAAGCGCCAGGTGCTGCTCTGTGTCTCCAGGGCTGAGTTCAGCTCATAGAGGGGCAACTTTACAAGCAAGGAGCTCGGTAAGGAGACTATTGCAATCATAGAGGCAAGAATCAAGGCTTGTCCGAGGGTAGTAGTCCTGGAAGTAGTCAGAGTCGTCAGATTCAGGCTAGACCGCGAAGGTAGTGATGGTGGCATTGCTGAACTCTGGGTGGATGCTGAGACAAAGAGGGTGTTTTAGTTTTCTCATTGCGAAAGCAGATACCATGCAGTGGGTTGGCTTAAACAGTGGGAGCTATTGGCTCACAGTTTTGAGGCTACGAGAAGTCCAAATCAAGGCGGTGCATTCTTCCCAAAGACTGGCATTCTGGGGTTGGCTGCTGGTGATCCTTGTTCCTTGGCTCCTCTGTCATATAGCAAAGCCCATGGTGACCTCTCCTGGCCTTTCCCCTCTCTCTTGGGTCCTGTTGATGTTCAGCCTCTGGCTGCTCCCTCTGGCTTTCTTCTCTCTGTGACCTTCCCTGTAAGGCCTTCAGTAATAGAATGAAGACCCATCCTGGGCCCCACCTTCTCTGAAGTAACCTCATCAGTGGTCCTATGTACAACGGTTCACACCCACAGGAATGGATTAAGTTTAAGAACCTATTTTTTCTGGGGCACATAGCTCCAGACCACCAGAGGGGTATCATGGATAGCTTAAGATTTTGACTTGAGCAATTACAAGGATGAGCTGCTATTCACTGAGATGAGGAAGATGGGCCAAGAGCAGATTTGGTGAGGAAAAGGAAGAATTTAATTCTGGGCTTGAGTTGCCTACTAGCTGTCCGATGGGGCTGTTGAGTTGGCAATTGGACATACAATGCATTTGAATTCAGGGGTGAGTCTAGGCTGGAGATACATTTATAATACACAGCAAATTAGTTCTCTCCTCATTCCTAGCCCACCTCAGCACTAAGGGTTATCTCTTACCATCAACAAAATCACCAAAGTGGTCGCTTGAGGTTTCTTCAAAAAACATACCATTTTTAAAACCACATTTTTTTCTCCCACATATGTATACATTACATATATCCAAGTGTTTTAAAGACCTAATTTGGATAACACTATAATTACCATTTGCATTTTGCATTTTCACTCAGCTATCTTTGTCTCCCTACTGCTTGCTTCCCAGATAAAGTCCACCCTTTTTCAGAGATTCTAGACCTTCCAGGATGTAGTTCCCACTCTAGGCTCATTTCTCCTCTCTGGACCACCCTTCCTCACCATCCTTAGTTCTTTGTGCTCCAGCCATGCTAAATTACCACCCTGTAATCACTCAGGGAGACTTCCCAACCCCCAAAGCCACCAGGAGCAAGTTCCTGATTCCTTATGCAGGCCTCTAGTGCAATCACCTGCTCACTCTCCTGGCTTTCCCACTTGATTGTAGGATCCTTTGGGGCAGGGAATAATACACAGAGAATGGCTTAAAGCAATGTTTTGTAAACACAGGAAAATACCCTCAAATCAAAATTCATTTGATGAACCTGATCTGGTTGGACTAAAATAAATCAGAATACAGGGTAAAGGATGATAGTGTCTGTATTCTGCAACTTCACCCTCTTTGTGAGGCCGAAGGAAGAGATGTTTATTTTTGTCCAATATTTAAATTTTTTGTAGCACACAATCTAACTTAACCTATCTGGACAGTTCATTTAAACAACACGTTGAGCCTAGAATAGGGAATTTGTAATTCGATATGGCTTAATGTAATACCCTGATACATTCCAGAATATGTTGGATAGATAATAAAAAAGTATTTGCAAAGTCCCTTGAGGACTGGAGAAAAAATATGGAACTATTAAACTTCCCCACCTGGGAAATTCTGATACTCTCTTCAAGTTTTAGGGTCTCCCAAGTTAATAGGCCTGGTCTTTGATCTTGAGGCTTAGTCTTATGAAATTCATTTCTGTAATGGGGAAACTAAGCCTACCTATATTTATGCCTAAGGTTCACTTCCAGAGAACCTCTTTTGTTGCTCAAATGGCCTCTCTGTCTATGCCTGCCAACTCTGCAAATAAACTCATTACTCTCCCCTCTACATGATACCTGACTTCCAGGAGTACAAGTCTCCCTGGCAACGTGGGACATGACTCCCAGTTATGAGCCTGGCCTTGGCATCATGGGATTGGTGATGCCTTCTTGACCAAAATGGGGAAAAGAAATGTAACACAATAAGTTTTCAGTGGCTAAGAGATTTCAAATGGAGTTGAGAGACTATTCTGGAGTTACTCTTATGCAAGCTTCAGCTAGATATTGCAAATTACCACAATATGCCAAACCCCAACCAAAAATATTCCTGAAAACCCTAAAGAATAACCAGGACTCTATCTGAGATGCTATAATAGTTTCACTCAGTTTATTTTTCAGAAACCTAAAACCTCCAGATTTTTCCTATATCAAATAAGCTCTGAAACCCAGAGGTACTACTAATCTCTCCAAGAACATCAATCAACCAGTTGCATCCCCCACCCCATAATGTCAACACTGTCTCAACATGAAGATGTTAGAATGGTCATTGTCCAAGTATTCCTAAAGATTGAGATGGAGAACATAGGATTTAACAAATAAGTATGACTATTGAATCATGTTGATATTTCTTGTTAGTCTCCAGAAGGTAGAAGGAAAATACCTGAAATTGTGGAACTGTAACCCATACTATACTTTGAAGTTTGATATGTAACTACTTGTTAAAATGTGCTTTGAAATCTGTCACTTTTCTGCATATCTATTTCACAATAAAAAATGTTTTAAAAAATTCATCTTAATGGGTGTAGTAGTTAGGTTCAGGTAGGTTCAGGTGTTTCAAATTGGCCAGGTGATGGTGCCCAGTTGTTCTGTTGCTGTGGACTTAAGTCATCAGCATGCGAAATTCATCTATGGCTGCTTATAGCTGCGGGAGTGCCTTCTGCAATGAGGGATGTTTAATTTAATTAGCTGAAGGCTTAAAAGAGAGGGGTCATAAGAGAGCTCAGCAGCTCAGACCCAGACATCTGGAGATGCAGAAAGGAACCTCCTGGGGAAAGCCGTTTGAACCCAGAAACTAGGAGGGAAGCCCAGCAGACGTCGTTGTGTGCCTTCCCACGTGACAGGAACTCGGATGAAAACCAGCTGCTTTTCCTCTGAAGAACTGTAAATTTGTAACTAAATAAATTCCCTTCATAAAAGCCAGTCCATTTCTGGCAGCATTAGCAAACTAAAACAATGGGTATATAAGTTTCTGTGCCCTGGATGTTTATTTACTGGATTTGGTCATTGTACGTGTTTCAAACTCTAAGTAAGCATAGTGTTTCATAGTACATCTAGACTACATCTTGAAGTTATAAACTGTGATTATGAACTGAATTCAGTTTTCCACATCAAATGGTTGCCTAACTAACTACCCTGAAATTTAGTGGTATATAATAACCATTTTACGATGCTCATAAAATTTCTGGTACAGAAGTTTGGACGGGACAGCTTGTCTCTGCTGTCTGATATCTGAGGCCACAGGTGAAAAGACTCACATGCCTGCAGTGAGGATCTGGAGTCGTGTGAAGGTTCGTGCTGGCTGTCAGCTGGGACCTCAGCTAGAGGTTGGCTAGAGCACCTACACGGAGCCTCTCCATGTCATCTTTGCACAGGCAGTCATGAAATGGTGGCTGGGTTTCAAGAGGAAATGTCCTAAGTAAGCACCATAGATGTGAATGGCATTTTTATGATCTACCCTCAGAAGTCACCTAACATCATTGCCTAGTTGAGGCAGCCCCGAAGGTCTGCCCAGGTTCCAGGGAATTGGGCTTATAGCCCATCCTTTGATGGGAAGAGTGTCAAGGGCACAGGGCAAGAAGACCATATGGGATGGAACCTATTATTTGTCCATCTTTGGAAAATACACAGTCAGTATCATATTTCTTCTTTATTTGTCCTTGCTGAGCAGAGCTGTTATCTAGAGAGCATGTAAGGATATTTATTTATGTCCTTTAGTTATGCACCTCACAAAAAGTTGAGGACCGGGATGGAATAGACAAAGGCATGAGGTAGAGACTGAGGAAGGAAGTGTGAACACTGGAGATGCCACTCATCAAAAGGTGTTCTCTTGGTTGACCACTTAAGTCTCACTGTTTGCCATTATTTTTTCCCATGGATAAGTCTCTCTGGGTGTGATCCTGCTATTGACACAGGAAATAGAAGCAGAAAGGGCATTCTGCCCTAAACATAGTAAGCAACACACACGTACACATTTTGGAAACTCTATTAGGTAGAACAGACTGGTAGAGGCCCTTTGCCCTTAGCAGTCCACCAGGAGCTCCTGGAGGTGGGACCAACAGGTCAGAAATACATCAGAAAGTCAGTAAAAGTTGGTTTGGAAGCAACAGCTGTCATCTTTTGGTGACAAAGTATTAAATCTGATTAACCAGTGTATCAGTTGCTGAAGTTACAAGTCAATGCCTTACCAAAGAGGTTTATGGATAGTGCTCCAGTAATTTAAGATATGTAACTGATAAACCCAGCACATGTGGGTAGACATTTAAAGATAAAACGGAAGATCAGAAATAGGTGTATTAACAAGGCATCGATTGTGTTTAAAAGAAGAAAAAACAGGGTGAGCCACAATGGCTCAGCAGGCAGAGTTTTTGCCTGCCATGCCAGAGACCCAGGTTCGATTCCCAGTGCTCATGCAAAAAAAAAAAAAAAGAAAAAAGAAAAAAAACATCAATCTCCCTCAAAATGAGTGTCATATGCAGGACAGGTATTTAAACTGCAGGAATGATTCATTCAAGAAATATTTATTGGGCACATAATTTGTGCTCAGTACTATTCCAGACAATAGGGATAAAGGCATGAATGAGCATGACAGGCCTGCGGAATTGATGTCCTCACAGGGATAAACAAGACTAAATTCTTAGATCCTGGGTTGGGTTTAAAGGGGTGACCAGGTCTGTGTGCTGGAGTGACTGAGCACAGCAGCCAGTGAAGGCCTCCCTGAGGAGGCAGCATTTGAGTTGAACTTGAAGCTTGAGAAGGAATCAGCCATGCCAGGGACTGGGGGAAAGCATTCCAGGGTAGGGAGCAGCAATCTCAAAATCCCTGAGAGAGGAGTAAGTTTGAGGTGCAGGATGAGGTCCAGGTGTCTGCCCCATTGTGTATCTGAAACACAAGTTGCTTTGCTGCCGTGTCCTAAACGTAGCAAGTCTTTTGCTGAGTACAAAGCTTTACTGTTCATTGGGTAGAGATTGCTTTAGTGACTCAAAAATGATTATTTTGATTTTCTGCATACAATAGAAAATTTGAGGTGAGGAGTGAAGGAGGAAATCAAATGGCTGGTTGTCACAGCATTATTTGTTGAATAATGCCTCTTTCCCCCATTGATTTGAAATGCTTTCTTTATCATGTACAGAAATCCCATGTGAACTCGTAGCTATTTGGAAGTCTCTCTGGTTTCATGGATCTGTCTAGTCCTATTCCAAGACCAGACTATTTTGACCACTGTGCTCTACATCTTAACAGAAACTTATTGAACAGTAATAACAACTTGATAGATGTATTTGGTGTTTTTCTTGCATGTCTGTTGTAATACATTTAAGAAAAGAATATACAGGCATTGATTTTTTTCTCCACAGAACCCTGTTGGCACGCATCCCATGGAAAACGTGGGTTCCTTAGATTGCAGTTTGGGAAATGCTAAGGTTGGATCATTTTGCTTCAAAAGGGATTAGAAGTTCCGAGTCAACCCTGCATGGGGGACTCAGAGTCACATGACCTTTCCTGAGCACTCCTGTGTGCCAGGCATCGTGCTGAGGGCTTTTGGGTGCATCATCTCATTTAACCCTTTCCCCAACCCTTTGGAGTAGATGTTAGGTCCTTTACTTGGGAGGATCCAAGAAGTTAACTGACCATGTTCATGAGTGTTGGGCCATGTGCTAAGTGCTGGCGATGGAAAGACACTGTTACCGATAGCCTATATCCCAGCCAAACTGGACTGCTTGATGCATCCCCAAGTAATAAATAATAGCCAATATTTATGGAGCACTTTCTAAGTGCCAGAAATCAGGCTTAGCACTTAAATAAAAGATCTCAATTTATCCTCACAACCGTTATCTGGCTCTCTTTTGTGAGTCAGCTTTAACTCCAAGTTCTGTGTGATGGTGTAGAGGAAAGGGTGTGAGCCTGGGGTTAGAATTGGTTTTGGCGATTTTGGGGGGTTAACTTACTTGCTAACAAACTCACACTGATAATGAAGTGGTGAAGCCAGGATTCGGACCAAGCAGAACCCAGGCTCGGACTATGTGACTGTGACTTGTACAGTATACTGCCCTCCTGGTTCCGTACATTTCCACTTCCTGGGCCTTTGTGCTTGCCACTTCCTCTGCTCTCATCCCCTCTTGTCAGCATTCTCTGAATCCTTGGAAGGCTGGCTGAAATGCCGCACACTGCGAGAAGCCTTTGCTGACTGCATGGCTGGACATACCCGCCTTCATCCCCATGAGCTGCCCACCGTCCAGCATGTGCCTGTGCCAGCAACCTGAGGGCTGCGCCTGGCTGGGTCATATCCCTAGCAGCATGTGGGAAAGGACCCTGCAGACAGGATGGACATTTATTGAATATATTGCTTGAACTTTTTTTTTTTTTTTTTTTTTTTTGCATGGGCAGGCACTGGAAATCGAACCCAGGTCTCTGGCATGGCAGGCAAGAACACTGCATGCTAAGCCACCATGGCCTGCCCTATAGCTTGAACTTTGAGGGGCTTAACCCAAGACATGACCCAGGAAAAGCAGGTAGACTAAGGTATGAGCCCACCACGCTGGCCAGTAAGACGTCCTCCCTTGGGGCACTCAGTAAGTAGCGTAGCAGAAAGGGTATGAGTTCTGAAGGCAGACAGAATTGGTTTGACAATCTTTCCCAGCACTATTAGCTTTGTACTCTCTGGAGCCCAGTCGCCTCCATGGGGCATGGTATAAGATGGATGCAGTACATGGGACAAAGTCCTTATCAAGTGTGAGACCCATGCATCTCCCTCATCTACTCAGCAGATATTCATGAACCTCTTCTAAAGCTTGGAGTGCTGTGCTGACCATCATTTTTATTAGTGATTTTGGCATACTAGGATTTCAGGGTTTAGGCAGGGAGCACCCTAAGATGATGGAAATGGAGAAATCATCAAGCCGAGTAAAATGAACAAGTCATCAGTCTTAACTTTGGGATTTTACGAGAATTTCTGATACTCCTGTGCTGTGGGTGACAACATCCCCATCACTGGGGTTAATTATTGACCCGATGGCTGAGCCCCATTCTTCAGTTGTTAAAGGTTATGAACTTACTAAGCCATGTGTGGCTTTATCAGCGTTCCATGCGGGGTGGTGTGTGGATAACTCAGCCAAGCTCTTTGGTTTCCTGGCCGTTGTCATGGAGCCGAGAACTGGCAGCCAGTCCTCTGATTACTCAGTAAGAGATGGATGCATCGGGGGGGCCTGCAGATAGAGGAGAGGCCTCTCCCCAAGGACACTTCTAAGGTAGTACTGTGGCTTCTTTACCCTTCAAGAGTGGTATGCAATTAGCAAGATGCTCTTCGTTTCATTTTTTTATGGCCCAGTTTTGCTGTTCCATGTGTGAGTTCTTCTTGGACTCAGGCACTCTCATAAGTCTCCTAAATCAGGGTCGCTTTGAGTTTAATGCAGGGAATGAGTGTTTTCACAAGGATTAAAATAGAGAGGATGGATTATTGCTTAATCTATAACACTGGCCCCTTGATTAAAAACACAAATGTAATTGAGCTCAAAATTATACTCTAGTTTGCTGTTTTGCAAAATTAGATTACGACAATAAATGAGTTGAGCCTCCTGCACCCAAACAGATATCCCTGCACAGGTGGCCTCTGCAGATGCAGTCTTCCCGACCCAGATTGCCCAGGGATGGAATTTCGGAAACAGTAATACTAAGCATCGTTTATTAAACCACTAAAGGCTAAGAGACCTTGTGGCCTAATGGAAAAATCATGAGCTTTGGAATTAGATAAACTGGATTTAAATACTGGTTTTTCCACTTAGTCTTCTGTGTGAATTTTGGTCAAGTTACTTAACCTTTCCGAGGTTTTAATTTTTTTTAGCTAAAAAACAGGAGGGGAGGGGGCAAGAGTGGGTGGGATAACAATAGCTGCCTGACAGGGTTGGTCTTAGGTACAGCTATAATACCTTAAGACTACTACATGATACAGGGTTTGGCAGATATTAGGCCCAAGATATATGATAGTGACTAATATTAGGAGTGCTTGGCATGGTACATAACCAGAAGCCTGTTCAAGTGGGTTCCTGTCTTCCTCTTGGAAAGAAGAGATATACTAAGCCAGTGGCTCTCAATGCTGGCTGCACTTTAGAATCACCTGGGGAGCTCTGTACAAATGCACTGTCCAGGCCTCTCCTGGAAAGGTTGTGGTTTTAACTGGCCTGGGTGGGGCCTGAGGCATCCATGGGGCTCTAAGTCACAGCCAAGCTGAACCCTACGCTCTGGGTCATCATCACCAGCAAGGGTGGGCTGACGGGACTCAGTGGGGCCTCACAGAGGTTGTCAACCCCAGGAGTTTACAGACTGCTGGGATCCAACCTTCAGGCTTCACAAGTCCAGAAAATATTCTTAGAGCCCTGGAGGTGACTGATCTCAGAAAGGCTGACACGTGCTCAGTGCGGTGTCATTTATGATGAAAAATAGAGCTCTTAAACAGACTGTCGTAGTTTTCCAGGGCTGCTGTGACAAATGCCATGCATGGGTGGCTGAAGCAGCAGGGATCAGTTGTCTCATGGAGTGCAAGATGGAAGTCCGTCATCAGGGCTGGCTTTCTCCAGGGCTGCGTAGTGTCCTGGCCACCCTCTGTCACCCAGCCCTCTCTCTCTCTCTGTCTGTTCCTCTGGTTTCCACTGACCTCTGGTTTCTTTTGACTGACTGCATCTGAATTTCCTCTGTGCATAAGGACTCCATTCATAAGGAGAAGGCCCACCCTGATTCCATTTGGCTTTATTTACACAGGATTTTTGAAGATCCTGTTCACAAATGAGTTTACATCTCAATTAATAATAACATCTTCAAAGGTCCTATTTGCAAATGGGCTCAGGCCCACAGGACGGGGCTGAGGATGTGAACATGGGGTGGGGAGCATGATTCAATCTGCCACACAGGCCAAGCATTTGCAATGGACTGACCAGCACATTTTCCCTTGAGGCAAACTCCAAAGGAAGCCAAATGATCAGAAATGACTTAGAGCAGGGACATGGTTACAGGGCTTAAATCCCTGGCATCTGTTCTGATGCCCTTAAAGGGCAGGTTGGATGCTCTGTGAACCCACCAGGTCCCTTCTCAGCTGTGGACGGGATCTATGTGGCATTTCCAGGATTCTCCACTAAGACCACCCTTTTTGTATGATTCAGGGTCTCAAGTCCCCCTTTCTGACTAGCAGTGCCATGTTACGCCAGTAGCTTCATTCAGGCCACAGCCAAGGCTTGCAGGCCCAGAAAAAGTTTTTTCCTCCTTAAGATGAGTAAGTCTCTGTCCTGTGATCCTCTCAGTGTTGATTCTGTGGCTCCCCTGCTTTGCAGGTACCATTGATCAGATCATTCAGAAAGGGACCCTGTAACATGAGTCAAACAGTTGACCTTGCCTGCAGCTACATCTACCCCAGGGCACCAGGCCCTGGAAGGACAGTCCAGACCCTCAGCTCTGCTTCTGTTAAAAGCCATCGTCAGAAGCCTAAATGTGAAGGCCCAGTGAGAAATGGCCTTGACCTCATTCTCTTCCTCTTCCAGAGGCCTTGAGAAGGGCAGGTAACGTGCCTGCCCCAACAGCTTTACAGCCTGCTACCTGGCCCCTAGTTGCCCGTTATCTGGGGTGGGGTGGTCCCAGCTGCTCTTTCCTGGGGGCAGCACAGTGGGCTAGGGCTCCGCAGAGGGGAGCCGGTGGGCTTCCAGATCTGTGCATCTGGGAGCGAGGGAGACAATGGTCCTCATTTCATGCCTGTATCCGAGTTACTGCAGGGTTGGGACCCCAGCAGAGAGGAGATTATGAAGGTCTCAGAGAGAGGCGGGGAGGGGGTGGCTGTGGGGATGAGATCCATAGTTGGGTGAGTGGGTCATCTGGTTTGTACAAAATGCTATCAAGTTAGGAGTGTAAGAGGTAAAAGTTGAGTTTCACTCTGGGCTCAGAAGTCTGTCTTTAAAATATCCAAAAGTCATCCATTTAAAGGATTTAAAGGACCACAAAAGAATCCAGGATGACTGTTCAGTCACTCTTACTGTAGAATGAGAATGAAGCCCAGTTTATTAACTGATGATATTGCATGAATACATTTATAGAAATATACCAGTCAGGGTGTTTCTTACGTGAACTTCCAGGTCCTTTTCCTGAAGGACGTTTCCTTGGCTAGGAGGGGCCGGGGGAAATTTCTTGCCTCGGTTCTGTTTGGATCCTCATCACATTTAGCTGACCCAATTTCGCATTTCCTATTTATTCTCTTCCGTATGGCTCATACCAACTGGAATGGGTACTTGTTTGTAGGAGGGATTTTTAATGCTACAGAAGAAGCTCTATTTGCCAGCCTCTTCCAAACCATCTCACAGGAGCAAACAGCTGACAGGTGCCCCTGGCCCAGGAACTGCGGGCTGTCCTCATGCTCTCCTGCACTCTTCCGAGCTGAGTCGTGTTTGCTCCTGAACCAGTCAATGCCCATCGTACATGTTATTGTAATTAAGTAATTTTATTAGGTACCATGTAAGCCAATTAAATATTATGTAAACTAATATGATGAGGGTGTAAAGAAAGAATTGTTTCATTCAATTCAACAGTTGAATGCTTTGGAGAGACCCCATAAAAGGCATGTTGACTTTAAAATTTGCTTTAAATTAAGTGTAGGGGAAGTTGGGAAAAAAATAATAACAATATGGAAGGGTATACTGCTTTCCAAGAGTCTTTACACTTTCATTCCATTCTAAGGACATTGGAATTTTAAACTGTGGACATGTTTTAGATGTTATTGATGCAAGGAACCCTGAGCAGGGCGCTACACCCAAAGAAAGGCTTTCGCCCTGTATCACAATACAGGCAAATGAATGTTCGTATGTACATTTACGTTAAAAGAAAATGTTTGGCCTTTTATGATCATGTAATTTATTTAACGCATACTTATTGAGAGCCTACTATGTGTCCATATTCCAGGAGCTGGGCACGCAGATAGATAAGACTAACAGAGTCCTTGCCCTCTTGGAAGTTGAAGTCCAGTGAAGGAGACTAGTTCAAAGGCAGCACGTATCATATGCCATATGCAATGTGTGGATATGAGTTATACAAGGTGCATTAGTTGGCGTTCTCCAGAGAAACAGAACCACGGATATAAATACATTTGTAAATATTGAGACTTATTATAGGAATTGGCTCATACAGACCTGGGGATCGGCAAGGACAGGCTGCAAGTCGGGAACTAGTTGGTGATACTGAGAAGTCTCAGGTTGGGAATTCCAGTGAGGGTGATGATGACTTCCCCTGGAGAACCTGGCCATCAGAAGTAGAGATAGAAATTCTTCCTTCTGACTGTTAAAACCCTCAGTTCTCACTTTAAGGCCTCCCAACTAATTGGATGAGAGGACTCCTCTCATTGCTGGAGAGAGTCTCCTTTGTTGATTGTAGATGGAATCAGCCATAGATGCAATCAGCTGACTAAGAATTTAAATGCATCTGTGAAATACCCTCACAGTAACAATCAAGTTGGCATTTGCTGGACCAAACCACTGGACTCCATCACCTGGCCAGGTTGACACATGAACTTAACCATCACACACGGTAAGGAGAAAGTGATGGGGTGGAGAAGGCTGTTGTAACAAGGGTGTCAGGAAAGCCTTCCTGAGAAGGAAGCATTGGCATTGGAGCAGAGGTGTGAATCAAGGGAGGAAGTGGGGAGTCATGTAAGGATCTGGAGGAAGAGCGTTGCTAATTACATCTGCAGTCGGCTAGGAGGCGTGTCTGCTGCAATGAGTGATGTTTGACTTAATTGGCTGGTGCTTAAATGAGAGAGCTCTATGTAGCACAGCCTAAGCAGCTCAGCATTCCTCATCTCAGCACTTGTAGCTCAGCCCAGGCCTTTGGAGATGGAGAAAGAAGTCACCCCGGGGAAAGTTGTTGGAACCCAAGGGCCTGGAGAGAAGACCACCAGAGACCATCCTGTGCCTTCCACGTAAGAAAGAGCCTCAGTGGAAAGTTAGCTGCCTTTCCTCTGAAGAACCAACAAAATAAATCCCCTTTTATTAAAAGCCAATTCGTCTCTGGTGTGTTGCATTCCCGCAGCTAGCAAACTAGAACAAGTCTTGTGGACCCGTGTAGGGCGGTGGCTTTTTCCTTTTTTAACTTTTTTTTTTAGTATAAAATATATATGTAAAGCAAAGAAAGAAAAAAACCCAATAATTTTTAAAGCACATTTTAACAAGTAGTTACAGAACAGATTTCAGAGTTTGTTATGAGTTACCATTACACTATTTCAGATATTTCCTTCTAGTGCTCCAAAATACTGGAGGCTAAAAGAAATATCAGTATACTGACTCAGCATTCATACTCATTTCTCAAATCCTATTTTCTCTATTCTAACTCCTCTTTCTCCTTTAATCCTTCTCCCAGTCTACAGGGATCTTTGGGCAATGCCCACTTTAAGTTTTTCATGTTGATAAGGGGTGTTGACAATAAGGGATTGGAGGATATAATTAGTTGATAATCTTGGAGAGGCTGGTCCCTCTGGGTTTCAGGATTTAACTGGCCTAGGAACCCTCTGGTTTCAGGTAAATAAACTTAGTGCATGAAACTCAGAGTCTCAGAGCCCCAGGTGTTCTGAAAAGTTAACAGGAGCGATGCTGGCGTTTGGGAAACCATGGGAATTAGCAATATCTAGCTGAAGCTTGCATAAGAGCCTCAAGAATAGCCTCTCAGCTCTATTTGAACTCTCTTAGCCACAGATGCCTTATTTTGTTCCATCTCTTTTCTCCCTTTTGGTCAGGAAGGCGTAGGACATTGGTTTTTAAGCTGAAAATGATGGGAAGTGACTGGGGAGTGGAAAGGGGGGTGAGTAGGAGGCTGGCTAGGTCTGATTTCTATTTCTGCTTTATGGAGAATCGACTGTAGGGGAGCAAGAGTGGAAACAACAACCCCAAATGGGATAGAAAATATCAGAGATACCCAAGGGGAGCCAGTGGGGAGTGAAGTGCCCAGAATCCAGGCAGGAGAAACTTCCAGGTGTGGGCGGTGGCCAGGAGTGTCAGGGGCTCCAGAGGGACCCTGGGCTCATCAGCTGTGGTGTGGCCCAGTGGGGAGAACAGCTCTAGGGACTGGTGGTTTCGGCATGCCTGGGAGAAGGGGAGGGAGAGACCGTGAGTGCTAGCCCCGCTTTCGTGAAGTTTGGGCACGAGGGACAAAGGGTAGAGTAGGGGTGAATCTCAAAATGGGTGAGCTGGAGTTGATAGAGGCTGATGGTAAGGAGCCAGGAGGTGGGACAGGTAATGGGCCAGCTCACCATGAGAGGGGGACAGGTGACAGGCCAGCCTCCCTGTGAGAGGGGGAGAGGTGACGGGTCAGCTTCCCCATGAGAGGGGACAAGCGATGGGACAGCCTCCCCCGAGAAGGGGACAGGTGACAGGCCAGCCTCCCCGTGAGAGGGGACAGGTGACAGGCCAGTCTCCCCATGAGAGGGGGACAGGTGATGGGACAGCCTCCCCGTGAGAGGGGGACAGGTGACGGGTCAGCTTCCCCATGAGAAGGGACAGGGGATGGGCCAGCCACCCTGTGAGGTGGGGGGGGACAGCTCCGTTTACTCCAGCGAGGGAGCAGGCGGAGCTGGATTTGCTTCAGCCCTGGCAGCCGCTCTCCTGCCGCGGAGGCTCCTTCCCGCGTCCCACCCCAGCTTTTCTGCTCCTTCCGGCCAGGGCGCGGGGTAGGGGTGCCAGAGCGGCTCTGGATTTCGCCCCCGACGGGGCGGCCCATGGGCTCCGTCCTGTCCCTTTCCGCTGGGGACTGCTGCCAGCGAAAGGAGCCCGGCCTTCCATTCCGCGGGTCCCGGTTGGACTGTCCGCGGTTTAGAAGCCACTGAAAACGTCTGTTCCTGGGCGTCAGTTTCGCATGGGCGCCGGCAGCTGCCGCGGGGAGACGTGGGTGCCAGGAGCCGAGGCCCGGCTGAGTCCCCAGCTTGGAGCCCGGAGTGTCAGGCTTCAGGGGGCTTGTGGGCGGCTATTTCTAGCTGAGGAACAGGAAGGAACAAGGGTCAAGGATTTTCCCCCCAGGGCCTGGTTTTAATTTCCTGCCTTTTTTTCCTTTTGCCTCCATCTCCTGGTACTTGGCTCTGGGAACCTGGTTAGGTGCCAAAGGATGGGAGGTGCGGAATCTCTGCTGGCTGCCCTGACGTTACCCTCTTCGCCCTGCTGTCCCCAGGACGGAGTGGTCAGGGCAGGTGTCGCTTGGGTGACAGGGAGGCCATGTGGAGGACGCCTCTTGCGGGCCCTGAACCAAATCCGGCTGCAAGGCAGCCTCTGGCCCTTCCTCCAGGTCTGACCCTGGGTCTCTGTGGGGTGAAAAAGGCCTATCCCGGGACGCCAAGCTCAGCCCCCTGCCTGCCCTGGCCACCCGGCATGGTGGGTGGGGGACACCCAAGTGGGAGGAAACTGAAGGCCCTCCCTACCCAGCAGGTGGGAAAAAGGGAAGGTGGGTGAAGGGATTAGAGAAAGAGGAGGAGATGGAAGTTCTTCAGGCACTACAGCTCTTGCGGAGGTGCTCAGCTCAGCCTTTCTTAATTTTTTGAAAAAAATTGTTTTTGTTGGTAGATGCAAGTGATGTACATAAACTTGCAGAGAACGTGTATGTACAGTTTAATAAAGAATTATGAAGTATTCTTCAAAGAAGATCTACAAATGACCAATAAGTAATAGAAAAGATGTTCAATATCATTAGCCATTAGGGAAATGCAAATTAAAACCATGAGGTACCATCTCATACCCATTAAAATGGCTTTTTTTTTTTTTTTCATGGGCAGGCACCAGGAATCAAACCCGGATCTCTGGCATGGCAGGTGAGAACTCTGCCACTGAGTCACCGTTGCACTACCCAGAATGGTTTTTATTTTTAAAAAATGGAAAATAACAAGTACTGGTGAGGTTGTAGAGCAGTAGGGACCCTCGTGCATTGTTGTTGGGCATGTAAACTGGTGCAGCCACTGTGGAGCAGTTTGGTGGTTCCTCAGAAAGTTAAGTATGGAACTACCATGTGACCCAGCCATCCCGTGTCTAGGTATATGCCCCAAAGAATTGAAAGCAGGGACGCCAACGGATATCGGCATTATGCACAATTGCCAAAAGGTGGAAACAACCCAAGTGTCCATCTATGGATGAGTAGATAAAAAGGACTGAAGTTTGGATACATGCTACAGTCAGTGTAGATGAGCCTCGAAGTCTTCACGTTGAGTGAAATAAGCCAATGCAAAAGGATGTATATTGTATGATCTCACTGATATGAAAAATCAGAATATGCAAAATCATAGAATCAGAAATTAGAGTACAGGTTCCAGGAGCAGGGATGGGGGTGAGAGTGAGGAATGGGGAATTAATGCTTAATTGGTACAGAGTTTCTGTTTGGGGGGATAGAGATGTTTTGGTAATGGATGGTGGTGATGGTAGCACATTATGTATGAAATTAATGCCACTGAATTGTATACTTGAAAGTGGTTAAAATGTGAAATTGTATGTTGTATATATGTTACCAGAATAAAAAATAAAATTAAAAAAACACTGTAGAGTTATATAACACAAAGAGCAAACCCTAATGTAAACTACAGACTCAAGTTAATAGTATAATTCTAATAATACTGGTTCACCAATTGTAACAAAGTTACTACACTAATGCACGGTGCTAGTAATAGGGAAAACCGTGTGTGTGTGTGTGTGTGTTGGGCGGGGTGTAAACGGGAACTCTATATTTTTTGCATAATTTTCCTGTATACTTACATATGCTAATAAAAATAAAAGAGGGAGAGAGAGATGAAGACGAAAAGAATAACGTGAACGCCTGGTAACCACTGCTTAGGCGGAGAGGAGAGTCGTCCCTGAACCCCGGCGTGGCCTTCCCTGTCCCCAGCCCTCCTCTGGCAGAGCAGCTGTCATCCTGACTTCTGTAGCCGTCATCTCTTTCCTTCCCTTTATGGTTTGATGGTTCACATATGTCCCCTTCCCCAGGACTGTTGAGCTCTGGTTGCTTTGAAACCTTCCTTGGATGGAACCATCCTGTGTGTGTTCTTTGTTCTTGCTTTGTTCCCTCAACATTGTCTTTTGAGATTCATCCACGCCATTACGTGTGGCTTTAGCTCGCTGAATTTCGCTTAGTATGGGATTCTCTTGTGTGCATATATCACAATCATTTGTTCATCTTGCTGTCAATGGGAATTTGTATGGCTCTCCAATTGGGGGTTGTTTTAGTTTGTAAACTACCCAAATGCAATATTCCAGAAATTGAATGGCTTTTCAAAAGGGAATTTATTATTTGCAGATTTATAGTTCTAAGGCTATAAAAGTGTCCAATCTAAGACATCCAGGGAAAGATATCTTGGCTCAAGAAGGGTGATGACGTTTGGAGTTTCTCTCTCAGCTGGGAAGGCACAGAGCAATGTCTGCTAGCTTTCTCTCCAGGCTTCTTCAAGGGCTTCCCCAGGGATGTTTTTTCCCTGCATCTCAAAAGGTCTCTTGTCTGTGTGGGCTCTGAAGCTTTTACCAAAATAGTTCCCTCTTAAAGGGCTCTAGTAAGCAACCCACCTTGAATGGGTGTAGACACATCTCCAGGGAAACCACCTAATCAAAAGATACCACCCACAATTGAGCAGGTCACATCTCCATGGAAACAAATGGAAAGCTCCCACCCAGCAATACTGAATGAGAGATTAAAGGGCATGGCTTTTCTGGGGTCCACGACAGTTGTAAACTGGCACAGGCTGTTGTGCAGTGTTGGTGTAACGGGTGGCACTGTTAGGAATGTTTTTGAACATTAATCATGACACACGGGCATGTGAGTTTCTCTTTGGGTCCGTACTCAGAACTGGAACTTCTGTGCCTTCGTACCTGTGATTTTAAAGATAATTCCAAACTCTTTCCCAAATGGGTTAATTGGGTTGTTCAAATCTTGTGTCCTTCCTGATTTTTCTCTGTTTGTCCTATCAGTTACCCAGAGAAGTGTGTTAAAATCTCTCACTATGATTGTGGGTTTGTCCATTTATCTTTTCAACCTTGTCATTTTTAAATTTTCTATATTGAAGCTATGTAATTAGACACATGGAATTGTTTTATCTTCCTGGCAAGCTGGTTCATGTTCAGAACAATTTAGACTCATATCCAAAACTGTTTAGAGCAGCATTGTGCGGTGCCAACACCCCCATACAGCTGTTTCCATACAGGACACAATCCAAATTTGATCAGTATAAAGTGACCCTAATTTTTTTGCTAATGCTCTTTGCTTCAAAGTCTATTTTGTGACTCTAACGTCTCTTGCCTCCAGGATCTTGAGGAAAAAGAGAGAGCGAAGGGCTAAGGATGAGCCAAAGAGGGTGGGATTGCTGCGTGAGCTGCTCCCCAGGGAATCTCCCTTCCCTTTGGGGATCACATCCCTAACCCCTCTGGGCTCGAGGAAAGCTGAGCTGTTCTTGACCAGCTCCCTCCTGGGGACTAGAAGAAGCCCAGAGGCAGAGCAGAGCCCTGGGGTCAGCCTCACTCACTCGCTGGAGCCCTGTATCAGAGAGAAGGAGGTGCACCTTCCCGCAGAGGCAGACGTGGGTGACATCCCTGCCCCCGTGGATCTGAGGCAGGTGGTGGCTGGGCTGGGCCACCCTCTCCTGGGTTTTTGCCTTCAGGGTTGGTTTTCCTTGAGCTCTGGATGCAAAGCTGTTCCAATTAATTAATTGGAACTGTACCCAAAGTGAAGCCAGTGACCCCATTGCAGTCAGTCTGGGCAGAGACCCCTTATTGTCTTCAATGTCTGTGCTCCCTTCCTCCTTAAGAGCAGACCTTCTCTTCTCCAGCTTCCTTTGTTGCTGGCTGTGGCCCTCTGGGCAATGGGATATATGGAAATTGTTGTGTGCCATTTCCAGTGAGTACTCTTAAAGGAAGAGAGAATTCCAGTCTTCTTTGCTTCTTCCCTGCAACTGGCTGGAGCAGGGGATGTGCTGGCTTACATTTAAATAGCCATCCTGGAGCAGGATCAGGGCCCCTTACTGCAGATGGTGGGGCAACCAGAGGGAAGGGACTGGGGTATCTGATGATTGTGGGCCCATCCTGCCTGCCCAACTCTGGGGGAGAGACAGAGACTTGTGTTGTGTTTAATCCATTGTGGGCTTTTTGTCACATGCCAGTCAAACTTAATCCTAATAAATATTGCTAGCTGGAAAATATGCTTGCCCTAGCTGAGCTTAGCAATTTACTCTTTGTACTTAGTTCCCAGGATATTAATCAGATCTTCTCAGTTCTGCTTACAGAAATAAGGTAACAGAGTAGTGT